>JBAMYA010000006.1:7179804-7209207 GCA_037176975.1 Arrhamphus sclerolepis
GTACTGTACTGTGAAAAACAATGCATTCTGGGCAATTATTACTGCTTTTTTATAAAATACTGTAATATACTCTGAGGAGCATTGCATTTTGGGAATGATCTTAGATTCAATGGCAAGGAGGCTCTCTGTAAACAAAACACTACTGTATTTCTCAGAGACACTTCGATGTGACATGTGGAAGCAAACTCTGGAATTTTCTTCACCAGAACCATCTATTTGAATCCTGTGTTTTATGAGCACATCCTAAGGTAAGTTGGTGTATATTTGATTTATTAGATGATGTTCTCTTACATTTTTAAGCAGACTGGAGCTGTTTGGAAGTTAGCTTGCAGCACTCTCAATCTGTTCCCTTACTTGTCATGCTGTAACAAGGGATCTAGTGGTATAACATTATGGGATATATCTTGTATATAAGTAATCTGGTTTCCTTGTTTTGTTCTTTTTCATGACTCATTTCTGTTGACATGTTTGGAAGCTCTCTTTGTCTCTTTTGTGCAATTTGACCTGAACTGCTATGATCAGCTGTGAAAATTAAAATGGTAAAATGCGGCACTTTGGTGGTGTGAGTGGAGACAAAATTTTGAATCATAAATAATAAATCAGAAACATCATATGATGTCCAAACTACCAATCTGAAATGACTACATTTTCAGGTGCTTTATTTGTATCAACCAAGAAAGAGGGAACACAGAACCTGAGGCGAGATTGTCTCCAAGAGGACAATGAAAACTGTCACTGTCAACCCTCATGTTGCTCATGGACTTTGAGGGGAATTTCATATTGAAAGTTAAATGATTCACTTTTTTTTCTATGTTGCATCACATTGTTGCATCATATTGTTCTTCACATCCACTAAAAAAGCAGCAGTGTGCTGACTTGTACAATGCGTTATTTCCATAATTTCTTAATTCAATAATACTTATTTTATTTCAGCCTGTAATCAGGTCTTTAAATCAGCTATTGAGAAAATTATTTTACAAAATAGATGGTCATTTTTCTAACTACTTTTCCTGAATCAGACTTACCTTGGACACCTAGATGATTTACCCTACATACTTGTAGAAACGGTTCAGGTTTAAGGTCTATTCAAATGTTTCTTTATTATTATGTGGCCCATTGGGAAAAGGACTACGTGTCAGTTAATTTTTAAGATGTTGGTTGAAATAAGGGGGCTTGCATTTGCTAAGTGTTTTCTATTATGTTGCTACACAGTACTATTTACTATTGAAAATTATGAATAACGGTTAGTAACCTGTGTGAATTCAACAGTAATGATACTGTAGAAAAACTGTAATATAGCTGCCAGTAGTCTGCTGTAAATCTGGTAAAAACACAAAAAACAAAAACAGCAGTGTGCTGTAATCAACAGATTTCTTTTTACAATAGTACAATGAAGTTGATTACAGTAGGAGTACTGTATAATATATACAAGACAATTTGTTACAGTGATCTTTAAAAAGAATATAAACAATCAAATGTGAAACAATATGGAGAAGAAAATGCTCATAATTCAGGAAGAGAGAAAATGTTTGTGAGAATAAGTTTAGTTTCCAGTTACAGTGTGTATTTGGGCCACAAAGCAGAATACTGTAATAAACTAGTAATAAATTAATGAACTATGTTTCTGTGTGTGCTGCCTTAAGGGTGTATAATCCCAGCTTTACACATGTAGAGCAGACAGGAGAGGTATTGAAGACCCAGGAAACACATGACACTTTTCTAAAGCACATGACGCATGTTGTTAGAGGTTGATGCTGAGAAATGAGGAAATAAGTTTTATAAGGCCCACAGTCTGCTGACTTTGTGATGTAGATCCATAATCAAGTGAGTAATGTGAACTTGGGAGTATAATTTCAGGATGTTGTTTTTCACTGGAGAAATGTCTTTCGGCTTGGTTTGATACGTACCTTCATAATTCCACCAAATGAACTACAAGAGAAGGTTTATGTTTAAATTGTCAGGTTTGTTTTTTGCTGTCATAGTAGATAAAATTAAATGTATTTTGATAAAGAATGGATGTAATCAAGTTTTTAATTCTAGTTAGTTTGTTTTGGGCTTTTTTTTTTTGGCTCTTTATATGAAAGAATTCTCATTCCCTTATATTCGCATCATTGTAAAGAAATAAAACAGCCCACATGCTTCCACAACATGTACAGGTGATTAGATTTGCACACCACCATTAGTGCACCTGTTATAACACAAAATATATTCAAATTTCTATTTAAATGTTTGGGAATGATCTCCTGTAGCAGACCTGAAGAATCCTCTGCCTGAAGACACTGCTGATCCACTGTGTTGTGTAGAGGATGTTCAGGATTGTCCGTGATGGTTTTCATTTTATGCAGATCATCCTTCGTACAATCAGCTCCAAAGGTTTCAGAACAGTGACCAGAACAGATCCAGCCTTTTTAATTTATTTATTTTTGTTCAGTTTCTGTAAGTCACTGGCTCTGATGCAGCTTCCCTCAACAGATGACAGCAGATAGGATTGAACCCTCCACAGCAGATGTATCTGAAACATCTGGCTGCAAACACTGAAGGACCTAAGCTCCCTTAAGAAGTAAAGTCTGTTCTGTCCCTCCCTATAAACAGCATCAGAGTTGCATCTCCAGTCCAGTCTGCTGTCCAGGTGAACACTGAGGTATCTATGCTCCTCCACCATCTCCACTTCTTCTCCATGATGGAAATACTTCTTGACATAAACCTGGTTCTCCTAAAACCCACAATCACCTCCTTTGTTTTGTTCACATTTAAGATAAGATGAGTATTTTCACACCATGTCACAAAGTGGTCCACCAGTTCTCTGTACTCTCTTGTTCATCGCTGATACACCCCACAGCTGCATGGTCATCTTCAGTATTTCTTCAGATGACAGGACTCTGAGTTGTACTGGAAGTCTGAGGTGGACAGTGAAGAGGAGTGGTGAGAGTCCAGTCCCCTGTGGTGCTCCTGTGCTGTTGACCTCCTGCTCAGACACACAACCATTCAGTCTCACAAACTGTGGTCTGTTTGTCAGCTAGTCAGTAATCCAGGTGATTGTGGAGGCATCCACCTGTGTCTTCTGGAGTTTCTTACATAGTAAAGCAGACTGGATGGATTTAAATGCACTGGAGAAAGTGAAGATCATGATCTTCACAGTGCTGCTGCCCTGTCCAGATGACTGTGGGTTTGTTGAAGCAGGTGTATGATGGCATCTTCAGCTCCAACCCCACGATGATAAACAAACTGCAGTGGATACTGTTCAGTCTCTCCATGACTGAGGTGGAAGATGAGACAGCTGAGATGTTCCAGGAAGCTATGGGTCAGGGGAGGGTGGGAGGCCCACTTGTCTGGGGGAGGAGAGGAGGATGCTGAGCTTGTTTCTGAACTGAATGTGTTGAAAAATGTGTTCAGTTAATTTGCTCTTCATCAGACTTCCAGGATTTATTATCCTCACAGTCCTTCTGAACAATGGGTTTATAGGTGGAGTCGAGAAAAAAACAGATTGCACAGAGAAGCTGTATGCATCTCGAGGCGTAAAACAAATCCAACATTGTATTTTCTCTGGAGCAGTTTACGAACTGTCAAAATACCCAAAATGTGTCAGAGATGTGGTGATAGTCAGGATAGCTGTGGGATATGTAGCTATAGGATAGCTATATAAGAATATCTCACTGTGTGAGCTACTGTTGTCCTGATTGCTGATCGTGCTTCAACTGAGTCGTACTCGGTCAGAAGGAATCACCCACTCCAGTTATATAGTCCGAACAAGTTTAACGAAGAGGATTTGGAAGATAGAATGAAGAAGTTAATTTCATATCTCACACACTTAAGGATGGCAATAGAAAACTGTTTCTTGTTGAGAACTGGTTCCCGGTGTTTCAATTCCTTGGAAATTGCAAATGATTCCCTTATCAATTCCAGTGGGCGGGAATGACGTCACCACGCAACGTGCGTGGCTGATGCAAGCCGCGCACGTTGCCAGGCAAGTCCAATCCAACCAGCAGTTAGGAGTAAACTTGGCGCCCAAGCGGTACAAACGCTCGGAAGTCTGGTTACACTTTACTAAAAAAAGACGACAAAAGGGCAACTTTCAATCCTTGCAAAGTAGATATTTCATCAAAGGGAGGAAATACTACCAACACGCAGAAACATCTGCGCACACGGCATCCAGTAACTATTAATGAATGTCACGATCTACCATTTTCGATCTGCTCCAGACCAACGTTACTGATTCATTGAATTTGACTTGATTGTTTTTGTCCCTGGCTAACGTAGTTTTATTTTTGAGTGCTCAGCTCATATTTCCTTTTAAAAAGAAGAATTTTAATTTCTATTAGAAAAATGTTGAACATTCTTGTGGAAATGGCACAGAATAATTTATGTTGTATTTTGTTAATTTCTACAGAAGAATATTCATTTTATTATTATTAAAATTTTGTATTGCTGATGATAATCGACCTGTTTGTTATCCTTTTGTTTCCAAATGAGAATCAATAAGGGAATCGATAGAGAACCGAATCGTTAAGCAGAATCGCAAATGGAATTGGAATCGTAAAATCCAGATCAATTCCCATCCTTACACACACTGGGTTGTCATGTCTGTAGCTTAGCAATGGCGGAGCTGATGACATCACACAGGATTTAAAATGCCACCATAATAACAATGTTGAACTCTCTGGGTAAATAATAAGGATGGAATCTCATGGCCAACAGTTCAATATCTGCGCTGCAGAAACAATGTTTCACAGTACCACGTCCTGGCTTACATCACTTCTTGTGAACAAGCACTGCTATTCCACCACCCTTGCTTTTTCTGCTCCTCTTCAAATCTCTGTCTGCCCATATCGTCAGAAAGCCAGACAGAGAGATGCTGAGGTTGGGGATGTGCTCCTGCAGCCGCATGTCCGTGAAACACATTAACTCCAGATTTCTCCTCGTCAGCGCTTCAAGCTCATCAACCTTATTAGCCAGTGATCTCACGTTCCCCATTATGATGGAGGGAAGAGCTGGTTTAATCTTCCTCTTTATGTCTCTCTCTCTCCGCTTTGCTCCTGCTCTGCATCCACGGTGTCACTTTTTCCACTCATCATGGATTTGATGTCTTACTCTGGATATAATTTGGCTACTTGAATTGTCTATCAGTTCCTCCGGCTTGTAAACAACCATCTCGTTGCTATGGTTACTCATCATAACAGGCTGTTGAAAAACAAAAAAGTAAACAGGAAAACTCACAAGCAGCACAACACTAATACTGGGGTTAAAAAAAAAATTCAAATAAAGAATTCAAAAAACAATGTAATCAATGAAGAAGACTTTATTGAAAAACTCGAAAAATATACAAAAAGCTAGCAAACGTAAGACGGAGCTACTGCAACAAGCTACCATGCCACACGATTCTAGGATGTAAGCTCACTTTTTGATGTTAACTCTTTTTCTTCTTTCATACAAATTTATATCAAACAATTTTCGTTGCCTGAATGTTTTGTTGGACAGATCACCTGCATCAAACACCAACAGAGCATGTGTGCGCCAGACAGTCATGTAGATTGAGGATGCACCTCCTTATATGGTGGTCCCTGGCCGGGGATTTATACTAATTACTGAACACGCCAATCTATGATCAACACGCATTCTTATGTTTAAAGTTGTTTAAAGTTTTATGTGGCATTCTTGAATCTGAAGTATGTTTTTAGTAAGGATGTCATTTATGTGCAAAAGTGCTTGTTTTGGCAGTTTGCCGGTTTGGAACAAGTTTGTAATAACACACTATCAACAAAGTAAGATATCAGCAATGAGCTTTGAGAAGCAACCGCCGGGGGCCAAACATCTGGGAATGGTTAAAAGGCCATGTCCAGACTGCTTTGAACTGCACCATTCTATGGTGAGAAAAATTATTCGCTAACGAAAAACATTCAAGACTAATCGGACAGATCGGACCCACTTCTAGACAGATGCAAGGTCTGAAAAAGAGCTATAGGGCCTCCTCATCCAGGAGGGGGGACCAGTGGTTGCTTCTCAAAACTGTTTCGGATTCAACAACTAATCAGAGCAACTAACAAGGTGATTTATTCAGAACTACACAAATGAGTCAACGGGGAAGTGCTGTGGAGTGACACCAAAGTAATGCAAATGTAATCAAAGTTGCCGTCTTTGCAAACAAAACTGGACAATAACCAGTATGCTAAAACACCGTCATCTTTGAAAAACGTAACCCTCATTCTGTCTAATGTCAGCTAGCTACATAATCCTGTTCAGATTCCTTCTTGAATAGCTTCCTTTATCAGAAGAGAAAGTTTACTACATGTCTCTTGCCATATGTAAATTAGATCGTTGTCAGTATCTCCAGGAGTGGACATTACAGCAACTTCTGCAAGGTCACACTGTGCAATTCTCAGAAAATGCAAAGAACTCATGAGCAACATTGTAACTGCAGCTGCAGTCACCAGTTAACATGTGAAATGTAATAGTTAATTACAGTACAATTAATTAAACACTGCAATTGTTTGGAGGGGGACAGGGAAAACGTGTCTTCTGTCTTGCATACAAATAAAGCACAACATTTCTGGATTGTGTGCAATGTTGTTTTTTTTTTGTTTTTTTTGTTTTTTTTTTGGGGGGGGGGTAGCACAAGACCTTGGAACTTCAAAGTCACTAAGTCAGCCATGAGCACCTCTATATACTGAAATATTCTAGAGGGAAATGTAAGGCCATCTGCCATTGACAGCTCAAGCTTGGTTGGTATTCGGTCCTTGAACAGAACAATTATCTCTGGCATATGCAAAAACTCCAAAACAGAATGTTTAAGAACCTGATTAAGATACTGTGGTAGGACTTTAAGAAGGCTGTGCGTAAAGAAGCATCTGCAATCCTCAATAGAGACAAGGAACATTATAAATCAGAGTGGACCAAAACTTCTCCACAATCATGCAACAGATTCATCATGTCTTATTGAAAGAAATTACTTTAAGTTATAGCTGTTAAACCAGGTTCTATTGAACTTCTGACTCATCAGTCTACTTCATTTTTCACTCACTGCTGCTTCATTTGTGTTTTTGTTTAATAAATAATGATTTCATACGTTGTTGTTCTGAGGCTGTATTTAACTCATTTTAATATTTGTCGAGGAACAGATCATGACTTATTATTTCCAGATGCTTAAAACCTTAGAGATGAAAAGAGGTGTACTTTCTTTCTGCGTGACTGCATCTGTTTTCATACACAAGCAGGTGGGCAACTGCTGACTGTGTGAGAGGAGCTGGTGGGGTTAGTGTGACAGTGCATTAGCAGCCAGAGCCATTCTCTACGTCCCCCGAGAGACCAGGGCAGGCATATTAACATTCTTCTTAAGAGTGGCCTGAGAAGCTGCCTTTAATGCTGTCTGACTCCAAACAAAAGATGGTGCGCTTGTGTGTATGTACATGTGTGAGGCACAGACAGTTTGTGTTTCTGTGCGTACAATGAGGAAAAAGAAAGCAGTGAGAAGGAACAAGAGAAACAGCCTTCAAGAAGATGAGTTTATGTATATGTACTGCTGCTGGGTTGCGTACATTCATTCCTCATGGGGCAGACTGTGGGTACAATGTGCTGCGAAATTTAAAAAAAAACAAACATTCAAGAATCCAGCTGTCAACAGATTTTTTTATCACTACTCTGGGTTATGAACCTCAAATAGCTCCAATATTTTTCATCTAATTATGAATCTTTTTGCTTGTTTTTGACGTGTTTGTGGCACCGACCTAAAAAGTAGATTTTAATAGTTCCTTTGATCACATAGAGAAACATGTGATCCATCCATCCATCCACCCATCCATCCATTATCTTAACCCGTTCATTCCTGTGTGGGGTCAAGGGGGTCTGCTGGAGTCTATCCCAGCTGTCTTTGGGCGAAAGGCAGTGGTACCCTGAACAGGTGATCCATCCATCCATCCTTCCATCATTTTCTGCTTATAAAGGTCCAGGTCACAGGGGCAGTAGAAATATAATCTCTCAGGTGTCTCCTGGATCTGCAGTGAAGCCTTCTCCCAGTTGGACACACCTGAAACATCTACCCAGGAAGATCATCTACTCAGGCAGCATCCTATCTATAAAGCTCATTGGACAAGGAGCTGGACGGAGCTAAACTAAACATGAGAAAATGCCCCCCAAAAAAGAAAATTCATTCAAGAGCGCCTTTGGGAGCTAGCCCCAAATTATCCACAATTAAAAGTTGGAACCACTTCAGGAATAATACATTGAAAACATCTAGGAATATATCTGAAGGAGGCTGGAGTGACAGCAGGAGTAGCGAGTCACCACATGAGTTGGTATCAACTCTCTCTTCACTGCAACAGACCAGTACCTCCTGATCCATTCTTCCCTCACTCCTCAACAAGACCCGAGATACATCAACTCATGCACTTAAGGCAGCAGCTCACTTACTCCAACCTTTGCTGACTGAGAACCAAGTCTCAGATCGGTTCTGGTTCTCAGAGTCGGTCTAGTGAGAGTTGAAAGTTGCTGCCTGGACAGGGTGGGTGGGCAGCTTCAACAGGCTATCGGTATCTAGTTAGTTTTAGCATAATGTGTATTTTTTAGGAGTAATTAGCTGAATCTGCAATTTGCCAAAAGTTTGTGGTTTTAGGAAATATATTTAAGTATATTGTGAATGTATGGCTGCTCATTCTACCAACATACTCTTAGGTCCATTTGGACAATGATTGAATTTTTTAAGATTTTGATTTAAAATAAAATGATCAAAATATGATCAATGCTCAGACTGTCAGTTTGATTTGAGATGTTTCACAAAAACAGCGGAACAGATATTTACCATTTAGGAGTTTAAGCAGTTTCAAGCAGAGTACCACCATTGTCATGGGCTCTTAAATTAATCTGTCAGGTTACTTCAAGACAAACAAAGCAGGTAAAAGGTCTGGAGATCATATGAGGGACTGAGTTGGCATTTGGAGGCTGTGTAACTGAAGCTGCTAATATGAAATCCGAGGAGTCCATCATTAGGCTGAACAAAAGACAACACAAATCTATTTCGGCCAGCTCACACAATGAGGACCTTATCAATGATAAAACAGGCTAGGCTTCCATCAGCCACATTTATTAGGTTTATAGAGATGTTGGAGGTGATGAACTTAACTAAACCCCCCCCACAGATTCAGCCCACAGGTGGAAGTTGGGGAGGAGGTGGGATTTTGGGAGTGGCAGCAAGTTTGGTTGACATCAGAGACATCAGAAGGCATCTAAGAGGTGAGTACCTCTTGCTCCTCATCTTGGTCTATGAATGAGATGGAGTAATTGGAACGAACCACACAGAGGGGTGAAAGCAGGTTTAAATACTACTTGGGATGACTGCCTGGACTCGGTCCAAAGGGTCGCTTCATTGGAGAAACAGCAACGACCTCATGTTTAGCCAAATCAACAGCCTGGTACATTCTGAAAAAAGAGAGAAAGAACTGGCTCTGCGACACCAAACTTAACTAAAGTGGATGACCACAGAATTCTTCCCTTGGTGAAGACCCCTCAACAATATTAACAGAAATCAATAATACTCTGAAAAAGTATTTGCCAAAGTATTTCCAAAGTATCAGTGACAAAAATCTACAATAAAGAAATTTCTTTATTGTAAAGGCTTTACAACAAGGTGCAAGCAGCTGGTAAAATTCAATTTAAAAAAATAAAATAAAATAAAACTCAGATTAGACGAGATAACATAGAAAAAAGCTTCCCGTGTTCTAGAATCAGATATCAGAATAATGGAAAAGTCTGGCCGAAAGGAAAGGAGCAGCTCAAGATTCAAAGCAGACCACGCCATGTGTCAAACACGGCGGAGGCAGTGTAATGGTATGGGCAGGTATGGCTGCTAATGGGTCACTGGTCGTGGACAGAAGTAGCAGGATGAATTGTGAGGTATATATGTATTCTGGTGACTGTTCTGTTCTGGAGCCTCTGGAGCTGATTGTGCAAAGGATACTTCATAAAATAAAAAACATCGTGGACAACTTTGAACATTCTCTTCACAACACAGTGATTCAGCAGAAGAGTGTTTTAAATTAGAGACTTCTTCAGATCCACTGCGACAGCTATAACCTTCTATTATTAATAATAATAAGAAGAAGAATAGTGTCTATAACAATTATTTTTTCCTTTAGGGAAGAACAAAGTATTATTACTCTCATTATTATTATTATTACATATGGAATTGAAAATTAAAAGGTCTCTTAAAAAGTCTCTGCTCGCATTCGGACAAATCCTGCAAAACTCATGGCCAGAGCTTCACAGTGCAGATGAATAATGATCCTAAACATACAGGCAGAGAGACCTACAAACAAGCAGCTGAAGGTCTGTCCAAGCATGACTTCAAAGTCATTTCCATCCAAGTATTAAAAATTATGGTTTGTGTTTAGACTTACTTTGTCCAAATACTTTTGAGACACTGTGCTTCATTCCAAATTGGTAAATGTTAAATTAATGCTAAAAATCAACAATATGATCACATCTTAATCGTTTCCATTTCAAATCCTGTCAAAATCATAAAAAGGTTAATCATCCAAAAACTCCTGGACCTAAATGTATACCACTTTTGTTGAATGATCATTGGTGTTAAATATTATTGAGACTGAGACTCTTCCAGCTGCAGTGATTGAACATCTGGTAGAGGGCGAAAACCTGAACATCGGTGTTTGAGCTTGTAAGTACCATCTAAGTGTGGAGCAAGAGTGCACATATACATCCAGAAACCCACGTGAAAATGCAAACCTGCTAACCTCAGATGCATGGATGAATCCTCTGGAGGCAGCTTGTTTTTTCTTCACGGTCTTTCTGATCTCATTAGCATGGTGTCTCCTTGGCAGAGAAGCTGAGAGGATTGAAGACCTGCTGAACTCACTGCTGCATCGCTCTGGCCTCCACCTACTCACATGCACACGCTTTTAACCAACGCACAGCAAAATACAGCTCCTCTATATGATGAAACCTCCTCTCTCAATCTCTGTTCTTCATTTCAACACCGAGCGATTCTTCATTTTATTTTTCATTGGTGTCAATGTTGGGGTCCAGTTTCTAGGTGTTCAAACACGATGTGATTAGCAGATGTTACAGTTGTTAGAGCCGCTTTGATGGATGAATGTTGTAGAAGGTGAGGGTTCATGATATTCTCAGACACAAATAGTAGTTGGCAGAGTTTAGGGTCATCCAGGAGCTGCAGGTGCACACTGACAGTTTTCAAGCTGGTTGGTGACTTTAGGCACAAAGAAGCACCAACACTCATAGCTAGACTTGCTGATGCAGCGGACCACTTCAACAAAACATTTTACTCTAAAAGGAGAACAAAATTTATTATCGACCACTTTTTAAGTAAACGTTCTGCGCCCAAGCCGCGGGAGAACTCCTGTCAACACGATTTCAAACTCAGTTCAAGAAAGTAGGATTTTGCCGAAACCACCTTCCCCTTCGTTGTCTTGGTGCTCTGTCAGATCATCAGTGGTTGGATGAGTGCTTGTATAAGCTGAGGAGTGCTGCAACCAAAGCTTTATGACGACATCAGACATCAGACACACAGCTGGCACATGCATCCTTGCTTCCTTGTGTCCTTGCACTGCTGAGGCATTGAATTCTTGCACTGTGCCAAAGAGAGAACTGAATGGTTCCAGAGCAGAGAGCAGCACAAACCAGCTCTGAAAGGTCTTTAAGGTTCAGTGCCATCAGGAGTAACAAGAATAGGAACCTCTGCTTTTGTGTGTGGTCTTCAAAATTCCCCATAATTTGTCCAAACGCTTTCTGAAATTAAGGTGGAGCTGGTTTTTGTTTTCAGTTTTTGTGTTTTGTATTTAAAACAAATAGATAAGGACATTTATGTCATTTGTAAATCACCTTAGTCCATTGTTCTGATTTGGTTTTAGAACAGAAAAACAAAAATAAGCAATTGTTTTTTTGTTTTTTTTTGTTTTTTTTCCATTTTTCTGATTTGGTTTTAAAATTGAAAAACCAAAGAACAAGATACACAGATTGTGGAAGCATTTCTATGGATGCCTCAATGCTAAGAAAACATTTTGTGAAAAAAAACAAAACAAATCTGTCACTTTGATTTGCGTTCTGCGACTCTAAAACGTTGCTGTTATATTACTTCAGCTTTCCTTTCTTTGTGGGGTATTTAAAACAACCTCGATAATTTCAACAACATGACTCACAAGAAGAATGTGTGTAAACAGAGAGATTGGTACCAAATCCTCAAGGCCAAACTGCAAGAGAAAGAAGTAAGTATTGAAGAATAAAATTTCCAGTAAAGCATTTTTATTTCATTTGGGTAAGCTTTAGTGTGAGCTTGGTAGGTCGTGTTATTCAGGCTAGGCGTACACATTATTTCCGTATGTGATCATATATGGAAATAACGTAACAACCCCGCCACCGCCCCGATTATGGCCAGTACAATATTTTTCCACATGTGCAAAGAACAGATAGCACTTTTTCACAACATCATCAGTAAAACAATAATGACTTTGCTAACGCCAGTTATTGTTTCATGTTGTACAGTATGTTAATAGTTACATATTTAGTCAAGCAACTCATATGTGTCATATTTGTGGATTTGTTTGCTGCATTCAGCCTGGTCGCGACTGTATGCGTTAGACTTTAAATGTGCGGTTGAGCCAGCTTTGAGCAAACAGTCACAAATTCGCCCGTCGTGATCATTCTGTGACAACGCCCACTTCAAAGTTCCAGGTGTGTCCATCAGTTGGAATGAAGCAAAATGTTGTGATAAAGAAAAGCAAAGGCAGGACAGGACTGTGGAACTAAAAACTCTGCGACAAGACAGATATAATGGCAAACAGTAAAAGCTGGATTAGACGATTAAGTTTGAGTGCAGCTCAAACAGAGAGCAGAGGCGGGCAGACTGGCAGCACAGGCAGTAACAAGATGGCGGCGGTCTGCAGTGGAGAGTGTAGTAAGCTCCGTCCAGGGAGAGAAGAGACAGAAAGCTGTGAGCGGTACATGTTCAGGACACCAAAGCGCCTGGTATCATAGTGATTTGGAGCCAGTCCCATCCACAGGGTGGAGTGGGCAGAGCGGCGCCAGAACCCCCAGGAGCACCGATAGTTGAGGGGGGGTGTGTGTGGGGGGGTGCAAGAACAATGGAATGGCTGCCTCCCAGACAGAGCTGCCGTACTGCAGTGATAAGGGAACAGGAAGGAGGGAGGAGGGGCAGCACAGGAGGTAGACACACCTGCTCCTGCTACTGGAGCAACAGCAGCTACTGTAGCCAGCAAGAAGCAGAGGAGGAGGAGGAGGAGGAGGAGGAGGAGGAGGAGGAGGAGGGATTCAGGGAGCAGAGAGCATCTCAGGACTCTGCAAGAGCACGAGTAAGGTCACAGAGCAGGGAGGGAGGGGAAGGGCAGATGAAGGAAAAGGTGAAAAGAAATGCAACAGATGATTTCTGAGATTTAGTCATCACGCGTCACTTCACTGCAGGGCATGAAGTTTACCTTAAATTATGGATACGAGCCTGGTTAGACCCTGTTGAGGCTCACTCCTCACATCACTCCCCTAAATGTGCAGTTACTGTAATCAAGTACTGTACATTCTCAGCTTTGAGTTAAATTTATCTCCGCAACATATGCCCCAGGCAAAAAAATAATAATAATAGGAATTATGTAATGCAGTCTATTTTTCCTTCGTCGCTAAAAATAGGATACGCTTGTGTAGTGTCAGTCAAAGCCTTCACAGTAGTATTTGGTTTGTTTCTGTGTCAGTCATCCCTCGTCTGCTGATACAGTGACTGTACGTGCACCTCTATACCTGCCAGTGAAGTCAGGTGACTTGGAGACAGGCTGAAGCGTCTCCAGCTCGCTCAGTGGTCAGCCATTTTACTTGTTGGAGGAAAACAAAAAGCTTAGGCAGGCCTGGGGGAGAGGCTGCGGCGGGAGGGCTTTATAATGAGCTCTGTGCACACGTATTCATACACACTGATATTAAAGTGGAAACGCTTGAACCACAAACGCGGAGGTCGGCTTATTTTACATACAATTTTGATTTTTTTTTTGTAAAATAGCATCTCAAAGGCAAACATTAACCAGATTTATTCTGCCAGATTTTCAGAATATTTCCTGTTTATTCCATCCTGGCCGCTGTGTGTCTGGATGCAGGTCTGCACAATTCCTTGTTCAGGAAAACACTGACCTCATGACCTACTGATCCAGACCTGCTTCTCCACATTGAAAACAAAAAACAAAAACAAAAACAAAAAAAATAACTGAAAATGAAACATCATGTTACAACATTTACATTTCAAAATCAAACGTGTTAGGGAAAAGTTAACAACGAAAAAACATCAGTCTGTATGTGAACACATGGGAGAAGAGGATGTACAATAATTCTAATTAAAAAGTCGCAAGTGTTAAATTGTAGCTTAAATGTGTCAGTGTGCCTGTGATGAAGCTTCACGTTGTTAAACATTAGAAATGCTATAAAAATGAGCAGTCAGGTTTTACTGCTTCGTGTCGGTGAGCTCTGCCGATTTGATTTTTTTTTTTCCATAGAAATCAACTTGCAACACATGCCACAAACAACCTTTTTACAGTTGAAACCAGGGTGAGAAAAAAAAAGAAGAAATAAAAACAACTACTTAATGAACATAAATTCATTCAGACTGTATCAAAAATGGTTTGAGGGGCCTTTAAATCGAAGTTTAAAGAAGCGTCTGAGCTCAAAACTACCAGTCCTCCAGCCACATAATCACATCCCATCTGAACTAATGAAAGAATGAGGGCAAATCATCCCACAGCATCTGCTCACATGCACCTGAAGCTCCCTGAAAAAAAGCGAGAGCAACTTGAGACATGGCAAAGTCAAAGAGTGAGACAATGCAGACGGGCTGCGTACTGCAGGTGTTGATAGAGGGAGGAGAGAGCTGGAAATGAAGCTGCTGCTGTGATCTCAGATCACCAGCCAGTTACAGAAGCATTCGAGGTTTAATGACGATGAAGACCTTAAATGACCCCACATACAGTACTGCATCAAAACCTGGACCGAATGCTGTCCCATTCTTCAACCACAACCTCTAAAACACAGGAAGTGATATAAGAGCTTTTTAATGCAATGCTGCATATCAGTTCAGCTCTGTCATCGTTGACAATGCTGCACGCTGATGTGTGTGCGTGTCTGTTCAGCAGCTTCTATTCACATGTAATGAACGAGCTGGACCCGCAAATGAGTATAAAAAGACAGACGTTAATTTTCATGAGGTCAAACACAAGTGTACTGAGCTTTTAGTGTAACGCTCTCACCAGTACTTTGTGCTGCTCTCAAGATAAGGTACCACGAACGCATGGACACCAGTGAAAAGTAGATGTCTTGTGTGTGTATATCTATTTTTTGCAAGCAGCGTGTTCCTGTAAAAGCAACACTCTACAGCATGTACAGTAGTGTGTGTTCTGAGCTGCCTTTTCTAGGCCGACCGAGGTCCCTGCATGGTTTGTCTACAGCATGGTAGCATGTGCAACATTTCACACTGTGGGTGTAGCCTCAGTCACAAATTCCTCATTCATTTATTCTACCTACCCCCCAAAAAGCCCACGATACTGTAAATGTGACGGCCCATCGCTATGTCACCTCACCTCATCTGGACCTGCCCCCACCCCCGCTCTACCTCGCTAAAAAGACGAAAAATAAATACATAAAAACCAAAGCTCTTCCTTCTTTACCATAGTTTGTGTCTTTCCGTCAGGTTTCCCATTGTCATTTTTCTTTTTGTCTCAGGTTACAGAGATGTGTGAGTGCCCCTCACAGCTCCCAAGAACCCAACCCGTGCACATCACAGCAAAACGTCACAAGTTAGGGTCTCAGGGAATGAGAGAGGTACAGGTAGCTTTTTGCCTGGCCTTTGTAATGCAACATACTGTGGATCAGAGGCTGCACGAGTGCCACAGCTGAGGCTGAAGCAGAGCAGGGGCTTTCTCTCTTCCTGGCTTTGTGCTGTGCTGTGTCCCGCCTCTCAGCTCTGCCAACATGTCCAGTCCGGTTTCTCCCGGTAACTCATTGATTCATTAACAACGATTCAGGCGTGAACACATTTATACACTTGGAGGTAATATGTATTTGATATTCTGTGTATGATTCAAACGCACGAATCACAGCATACATGAAGACTGCAATACACAGTCTGACATAATAATGCCTAATCCTATTATTCGAATGTGCACGTACGCCACAGCGTTCATCACTGAATGGCCACACACGCCCAGACACAGAAGCCTTTGCTCTCACATGATGTTCATGAGAATGCCTCAGCATATCTGGCTCTTCCTTCAGTGCCACAGTCTGTACCAGCCGGAACTTGTATGAAATCTTTTATTTATTTTATTTTTTAATTTTTTACTTAAAGTACCAAAATCTGTCAAAATCAGATGACAAAGACAGCGGGAATAATCAGTAATGGGCTGCCATGGTCTTAAAAGTGATGAAAAAAAAACACCCTTTACACCAAAAAGGCTAATCTTTGTACCACTAATATCCTGTATCTCAATGAGATCTAATAACACGCAAGACTTGCCAGTCCCGTGAGATCGCTCCTGTCAATCACGCTTGCTTGACTTTGTGGAGAGAAACCTCATTTGTCAGGTCGACGGGACAAGATCTGCTGCCCGCGAGATGAAGAGGAGGACGAAAACGAGGCTGGGAGGAGCAGCGAGATTAGATGCGAGGAAGGAGAAAAGGGAAGAGGGAAACTCACCCAGTCGGCCGAGGTGGGGGAGGCTGCCGCAGTCCTCTCTGTGTCTGCGCCGCTCAGCAGCGAAAGACAGAGTGTGGCCAGACAAAATGGAAAGAGAGATCTGTGAGAGAGAAAAAAAAAGAAAGAAAAAAAAGAACGTAGTAGTGGAAGATTCCAGCGCTGCTTTCTCAGGCTTTGTCTGATCATTCGGACTAGCACACGATGCTGCTCTAGCAGATTGCTGCTGTCTAGCCGTCTGCTGCTCAGACATGCAAGACTGTACCATGTGCAGCCAGAGAGAGACAGAAGAAAAGAAAGAGAGAGATGAGCAGAGTGAGGCAGGGAAGGCAGGTGCCGCTTTGAAGGGTTAAAGTCCTCAGACAAAAAGCACAGTTTAAACAGAAAAGCAGACTCTCAAACAGTGACAGCAGCAGCTATGGCAAAAAGAATCAAGACACAAAGGAGCAGAATAAAATATAGACAATACAAGAAAAATCTATCACAAAATGTCCTTAGAAAATGCAAAAAGGTGCGCTGTAGGAGAGTCCTGCAGGAACATGGCATGCACAAGGAAAAAGGAGCGGATCAATGGGCCTGTATTACTACTACTGCGCAGCACGCTGACTAGGACAGAAGAAAGGCTGGAAGAAAAAGGAAATACCAGGAGGAAGAGAGCAGAATAAAAAAACGGCATTTCAGAAAAAATTTACTTCAAATTCATCTTACAAATGAGCATCCATGCCACATGTCACAATAATGCACAATCTCAACTTTCCTTAAAGGTGTTTGTATGAATCACAGCTCTACATCCGACTGTGAAAACAAGACAAAGACAGCTAAATCAAGGATTCCTGTTATTTGAATTCAGCATATATATAATATAAGCTATGGAAGAAGAAAAAAGCCTCACCTTCTGAGCGCCATAACAGCTACAGGAGTGAATAATAGGAAAAAATGTGTAACGCCTGTTGCTGTGGTGCTTCTGCCTGCTGCTACTCACCATTCTTTCTCCATGTGACACTACTGTCTATCTGTCCGTCTGTCTGGTCTCCTGGCTCCATCTGTCTCACATTTTCTTTCTGCTCTTTCTCTGTGCTTCGGTCTCGCTATATCACACCTCTCAGCCTGAGTCCGTGCCTTTGTAATTGCTTTCCCTCCTCTGCCTTGCATGCTTCATGGATTGCAGGCTCAAGTCCCCAGGGCAGACAAACTGTGGAGCCTCTGCTATTCCCTGTGCCTGTCACATACAACACTGAAACAGCAGAAGCACAGTGGGGATATAGAAATAAATATCCATTCATTTCCTGCCACAGCTGAAATCACTTAGACTCTGAAGGCCTGCTGTACGCAGAGAAGCAGAGGCAGAGAAAGGTAGAGGAATGAGAGAGAAAGTGGCGAGGAGAACAAGAGCATACTGTACAGTAGCAGAGGAAGGAAAGAAGAAGGCAAACAGGCAAATAAGCAGTCGCGTTTTTATCTTACAATGTCTGCTCTCAAGGTCCTGTTCATTTAAGAAAAAGAATTTCCTCTTCCAGTCGGCAAGTCCAGTATTCTGTTCCTGTCTCTCTCGCCCTCTGTGTCTGTGAGAGTGACTCGGTATTACAGCGTGCGTTTCATGGTGAAAAGGAGGGTGGGAACAAGAGAAAAGGAGGGAGCTAGGGAGAGAAATCGCACCAGTTCAGGGAGCGGTAAAAGGAAATGTAACTGGTAGGCTGGTGGTTTGGTAGTCTTAGGTTTTATCAGTTCTAGCCGCTGTAAAGTAGCAGAAAAAGCTAGTGAAAAAAAAAAGAAAAAAGATGAGACAAGATGGTAGGAAAGCGAGACAGATGGGGAGAAGAGGGAATTACTGGAACTGGGTTTCTGTGACGGACAGCACACAATAGGCTGAGATCAGTGACAGCAGAGATCACTGCTGAGATCAGTGTGGTCCCACACCATCACGTTCGTCCCTCGGCTGGTTTAACTGGATTTCTGTGTAAGACTGCATTTTTCTTTTTTTTTCCTTCTTTTTTCCTTTTTCAATTTTAAACATAATTAGCAAAATAACCAACGGGCTGAGTGACATCACTTTGTCAGTTCTCATCTAAAGTTTTTACCTGTGGAAACTTGGCCCCTCGCTTAATCTCAGTTCAACAAAGTGTTTCCCAAATGGGACTGTCTATCGACATTTTCAATTAAGACATTTAGATTCCACGGGGAGGGTGGGCCACGTGTGCCAGAGACACTGGGGAGGGCTCGAGTATGCCTCCTGCTGTATACTGTAATACCCTACCCCCGTGGTCACAGAGAAACGGCTCACACAAAAAGGGGATGCAATCCCTCCCAAGCCCCCAACCCCCACTGACCCAAAATAATATAAATAATAATAAAAAAGAAGAAAACGCTGCTCCATCCAGGACTAGAATACAGACGTCGATGTAATTATGAGCTGTTGAAACAAACCCAGCAGATTGATGCTGGATGTCTACTGTAACTGAAGACTCTTGTGAAAGCTGCCCCATACCCAGGGCCCCTTCTTCCTCCTGGACCAAATAGCTCCTTACCCCACCTCTGTCGAACCCGGTGGCCTTGGGACAGAGAGCAAAGAGTTTAAGTGGAAACAGTCTTTCATCGCCATGACACTCCCTGCACTACAGATCTCTACAGAGTGGCATTCCACACCACTATCTCACAGTCGTCTCTTTGTAACACGGCTGCTTATTAGACAGAAAACTGTAAGAGGAGCATGAACGAACGCTGCTCCACTCATTTCCACATCTGTTTTCCTGGTGTAATCGCTTTTGATAAGCCATATCATTTAAAACATTTCTGCTTTTAAAAAAACGAAGAAAAGAAATGAAAAAATAAATAAATAACAGCCCCCCCCCTCCCCTTACTTCTGCCATTGGCTTTCACTTGGATGTGACATTACGGTATATCCACCCATAGCTGAAATTCCAACGTCTTTAAGTGGGAGTTTAAAAAAATAATTACTCTCCAACAGAGATCAAAACCATGCAGTGAAAATACATCTTTGGAGAGCAGCTAATAGCCACGGGGTTTAGACCAAGCACACAAAATTTGAACACATTCTAAATTAAGTAATAAATCTATGTATTCTAAACTGTTGTCAGGAACCTTGATGATGTTAGGGCTCTGTGGTTTTCTTGGTTCGAAGCAGTGAAAGTTACTGCTCCTTTTGATCACAGCAGTGTCTTTACCGCATAGTTGAGCAGAGGAAATATGTCGTTTTGGTTAAGTGAAACTGAACTTTGTACATAATTGGCTGCCAAGACCATGCTCTTCCCCCTGCGGTTGTTTAGTGTTTCCCTTCAGTGGCATCTCTTCCATTAGAGCGTCCCACAAACCTCACTGCAACAGTTCATTGGCGCTTTTCTCCAACTCTCTTTTTTTTATTTTGTTTTTTTCTGCAGCTTTGTCCTCTTTTCTATGATAACATTTAATTTTCTCCTCCTGCCACAAATAATGATGGCTGAGAGGAGATGTGTCCCATGTTCGTGCTAGACTGTGGAACTTGTGTTTTTTAGCTCTTCCTATGCTCTATAAAGATGCGAAACCTTTGTGTGCAAGAAAACAAAACAAAAGAAGGGAGAGTTAAAAAATTTGACATTGTTGTTTTATGGGCAGCTTTTGTGGACAGTGTTTTAGTTATCCATCAGTGTAGAGAGTGTGTCGTGTTTCCTCAGGGAAAGCTAGGAGGCTGTACAGTTATCTCCTGTGGTGTCACTCTGAACTATACAACCTACTACCTCAACCTGCGGAACACTGCAGGAAACTGCCGGAAGACTGCTTTTTAGGGCGTTGTGAGCCCAACAAACCTCTGCGCACCAGGTATCACTGTTTATCAAATAGTCATGTGTGTGATGATATCTATGACTTTTAAGGAGAACTCAAAGAAAACGCCAGCTCATTTTTTTTTCTTAATCTGTCATATCGCATGAATACTTAATGAACAGTATGCAACAATGAGTAAATGCTTCTACGAGGCAGCCCTGCTCGCTGAAATGAAACAATGTCAGGCACAATGTCATGTCATACCACCATACAGCCCAGCCCTCATGCTCTGGGTGGGGTCACAGCATTGAAAACACCACCCAACTGTTTAATCGTTGTAGCACAGAAATGTGACTTGTGACTATACAGTAAAAATCCTGCTTCGTGATAAGTCCCTCAGTCATGTAGTTTCTCTTAGAGACACTGGACAGGTGCTGCATTTGCCAGGAAGACACATACCTATAGATACGAGCTTGCGCAGCCAGTCACCACAAGTTCGGATCTACGGGTTTGTGGCAGCTGGCACTGCCCCTTTCAAAACGACAAACAAAACCCACAAAAGCATTCAAGGCAGCAAAGTCTTTCTGTGATCTGCATGTTTCAACTCCATTCTGTCAAAATACCACTTCTCTTCTCTCACTTGGAGCTGAAAGAAATGTACCACAACGACAAATGGCACATTAAAACTTTGGTTATAATATACATATATATACATATACATATACATATATATATATATATATATATATATGTGTGTGTATAATTTACAACAAAAACATAGCAAGATGCTTGAGTTCAGTCTGAACCTTTACACATATTTCAGGGAGAAATCATTGAATGAAAACACTTTTGTGAAATAATGTAATTTTTACATTTCATATTTATTGAGACATGTTTAATGTGGCCACAAGACCTGTCATGAATGTCCAAAATGACGCCATGCTGCTCTGAACAGGCAGCAGCACATGACTGTGAGGTGAACGAGGTGTTTGTGTTTTTGTGTAACCTGCTGATCACATTCTTTTGAGGTCAACAATTCTTTCCTTTTTCTTTTCTTAAATGTCACACAGAATAACGTTTTCTACGGTGTGTAACATCAAGACACTAAAAAAATAAAAAAAATCGCAAAAAGCCTACTATTAAAGGGCAATTTGAACGCATCAGTTCCAAGCAGCTGAAAATGAATGCGTATGAAATTTTATAAAACATTACAAAATGGAAAAAAAAAGGAAAAAGGAAAAAGAAAGACCCCCCTTTCTTAGAAAAAGGAGCAAGAGCAAGTACATTCAACAGCACCAATGCCACAGCTAATTCTACAATCAATTCAGCCTGAATTTGACACTCAGGCTTCAAATTATAATGCCAGAGTCTTTCCTTAATAAAAAGAGCAGTTTATAAATGATTTCCATGTGAAATTCTGCATTTCCGTAATGTCTTTATCAACATCGGGACGTAAAATTTAAAGAAATATGTAGAGAGAAAACAAACAGCGAAAAGACACGATGTGTGATTAAAATAAAATAAAAGAAAGAAAGAAATAATCAGATACACACACACACACATGGTGTTGGTCAGAAACCAGTCCAAAGAAAGAAAACTAGTAGCACTCAGAATGGCTGACATACCAGTGGGGAACAGGCTGGACCTGATGCTCCAACGTCCTCTGGAATCAGATGAAGTCAGGCTTGAGGAGCAGTGTAGGCCAGTGCTTCAGCGTAAATTAAAAAAGAAAAAAGAACAACCTATAAAAGACAGAAATATAGATCATCACAAGCAGGCTGTGAACAGAACAGTCTAAAAATTAAACAGATAAGAGATCCATATACACACACGTTCCCCAAAGCACACTCTCACAAACACGTGGTAATCCAAGCACACCCTTAAAGTAAAACACACAAACAACTAAAAACTAAATGCAACACACCAACAGTTCAGTGACAGTAGCATTACACAAAAATCTCCAAATAACACCCAAAATTAAAATGATAAAATCTCCTTTTTCGTTCTCTGTTACGCCCTCATAACCCGCTGTTCAGTCACCGTTTTCCTGGGTACAAAAACCTCAAATCGGTTATAAAAAAAAAAAAAAAAATGGTACGGCAAGAGAGAAATGGCAAAAGGTTGAATGCGGTAAGATGTGGATGAGGAGGAGTCGTAGCGCAGGGCTGGCTTCAGAGAAAGTGGAATTTGTGACCAAGCAAAGAAAGGGTGGTGTTTTCTTTTTTCTTTCTTTCTTTTTTTTTTTTTTTTGGTGCTTCATTCTGCTTGGTTTTTTTTGGATCCCAGCAGGGTCCTTGGCTGCAGCTCTGTCTCTTCTCAGTGCTGCCAAAATTTGGACATATCCCTTTGTCTTAAACTCTGTTACATAAAATCAGATTGAGAGATGAGAAAAGATATGATTTAACAGAGAGACGGAAGGTGCCTTCAAAAAAAGTTTTTTCAAAAAAAAAAAAAAAAGAGCAAAAAATAAAAACTACAACGAAAGTTATTAAAAGGAAAAAAAACAAGGAAAAGATAAGCTTAATTGCTGTTCGCAATGAAAACAAAAATTCATCTTAAAAAATAAAAAAGTCAAGGTAGAGGCAGGTTGTTTTTTTCGCGTCAGATTTTTTTCTCTGCATATATATTATTTCCAAAGTGCTAGCTGCAAAGTGTGTCTTCTCTGCTGCTACAACACAGCAGCCGAAACCTTTTCAAAGCTTTGCCACGTAGTGAGAGAGGGAGAGAGAAAGCAGCCACTTTTTCCTCCCTCCAAAATGGCTGAGGGCCGGGAGAAAGCAGCTCTGAGCAGCGAGGAAGAGAGGTGCTCCTCGTCCTGCTCCGGGGAGGGCTGGCCGACTCGGTGAGCATCTCTCCCTCGTTTCCCTCTGCTCACTTGTGTCCCCCACCTCACCCCCCCACCCCCCACCCCCAGCAGCCGTCTTTCAGACTGGACGGAGGGTTGTGTTGAGAGTCTAAGAGACGCCACTCGGCCTGCCGTACAGGAGGAAACTGTACGTAAGGATCGTGTTGGTTACAGCGCGACTCGCACGTGCCCACGTACGTCTTAATGCTCTGTGCTGCCTGTCTGATGCTCTGTTTTTTGTTTTTTTTTTAACACAAACTATAGTCTGATATAAACTCTGACTTATTTTATGGCTGTGTGACTGTTTCTGCATGGCAACACCGTCTGCCATTTTCACATTTTCTGGTTAGCATTTGTTGTGTTTTTCATTGTCATATAGTCCTCAATTATAATCTCATTTCTGCTCCATACAATATATTTATAAAAGTTTTTTTTTTTTCTCCTGGAAAAGAATACCTCAATCTAAACAAGAGACAGAAAATTAAATTAAAAAATAATTCTGTTCTGTGTCAAAATAAGTCACTTTCTCGGTCACAAATCTGTGCTCACGATCAACTCTGTGAGTCCGCAAATTCACAACAGCATCATGAGTTTAGCAAAAAAGATACAACCAAAACAAAAAAAATCTTTTTGTTTTAGTTTTTTATTTTTTCCTGTAAGAATGTGCGTACGTTAGTGATCGAAGCTCATCGATTTGCATAAACCCCGCCCAGGGTCGAGCAAACAAGGGGGTGAAAAAGGGCTACAGGCCATCGCGTGACTCACGTGATCTTGAAACATTCAGGCAAAAATCACAATTTCACTTGTGCAGCCGGCAAGTGCTCTGTTTTTAAAATGCTCGCTGAGGTCGTAGCAGGTCGGAGGGAAAAAAAAAGACAGAAAACCCCGACCGCGACCGTACCCCTGTGAGACCACGTCTTCTGTCCAACGAAGCCTTCAAGCAGAAACAGTCGATATGGTTCTGGATGCAAACAAACAAACAAAGAAACAAGCTCTCTGCTGCAGCATCATGTGTTGTCTCTATTATCTGAGAAACCTCTATCAGGAATCCACCACGCCTTCGTGAAACCGCTGGTGTGCTCTATAACGACCCGAGTCGCTGCATTGCTGTCTGTCAGCTTATCAAGTCAATTTAATCAGTCCACTTAATGAGACACGTTAATAAACACAATCTGAGGCTTAAACATACAGAATGCCCATGGATTAATATAAATGTGCTATATTTCAACTTTATTCTCATTTTGAGAAGTTGTGTTTTAAAATCATTGCATGTTGAGAAAATTATCGTCCATACGAGCGTTGTAAAGTCAGAGAATGACTTTTGTGCGCTCCTCGTTTGCAGAAGCTAGCGATTGTTTGGCACACTTGTAAAGTAGTAGTGAGCAGAGATTTGTTTTTTTATTTGTCTTTTCTTCTTTTTTTATTATTTTTCCTTTTTTAAAGCACAAAATAGACTTTTGTTTCCTCAATTTGAGGGTTTCTTTGTTTAAAAATTACAATTCAGAACATCCTGTGTGCTTGAAGAATAATTTCCATTGTTCGGGACTTAGGCACAGATATTACAACATGTGTCGTGGATAGAAAAAACAAAAATAAAAATAAACCCCGCCACTGCTTGTTCGAAATCGACTCGAATCTGCTCTGATCCGAGCGGTTACGCGGCTTTGTGCTGTACGACCGTCTCACCAGCGCTCTTCTAGAGGAGTACCCCAAGGCTCTGTACGTGAACCAGCTCTGTTCATTGTCTGTCTCATCTCCATCTGATCTCCACCAAGCAGACTGAAGATGGCCAAAAACTGCCGGCAACTGAAACAAAAGCTTACTAAAATATCAGTATTTCAACTTTAACGATCTCATTGAAAGCACTCTCAAAGGTATTGCTCTTACAATTGTTTTGGAAAGCCTATCCAAATGTCCTCCCATTAAAAAAGGAAGGGGAATTCCAACTCTACTTGATACTGTTGTTCTACATTTACTACTGAACCTTCTGGGGGATTTTTTTTGGTTTTTGGGGTTTTTTTTTGCAGTGGACTTATTATTCAAGATAGACCATACAGACGAGGGCATCAATTGTTCCATAGAGGACATCTCAGCTACAAATTATTTCCATCCAGCTGTGAATTTTAATTACCGTTAAGGTAACCCCAACTAGAACTGAAGGCACCGTTTCAGAATAGCTGCATTAAACTCTTATACACTCATTAAATCTCTCCCTAAGTGTCAATAAGAAAGACACATAACTTACACTGGCTTGATTTGGCCTGATTTCAAACCTTTAAAGAAAAATAATAATCATACATAAGACTCAAGCATGTGTAGTGCTGTTTGCATGACAAAAAATGTCTACCTAGATCCTCCAATTAATATCAGCTTGTTGGTGTTATTAAAAAAAAAGAACAAATGCTGGGTTCAGGACATTAATTGCCCTGGATACCAGTTTTGCCACAGCATGCCAATGGGCTGCTGTCTGCTCCATGGTCACCACTTGAATCTAAATGAACAGATTTGACTTTCAGGATATTGCCAAGAACCCTGTCACAGTGCCGGCACAGAGAAGGGCCTCTCCAAAAACAGAAGGTTGAAGAAAACAGAGAGACCGACGGAGGCATAACCCAAAACCTCAAACAAGGTAACCCCTTAAAGCCTGGGAAACTGGGGAAGAGAAAGACAGCTGCCACAAAGGGCATAAATCTATACCAGGGCTTTTTATGTGGTACAATTACATCAGAAAATTCAGTTACGAGAGCCGAAGACTCCAGACCTGACGGAAAAGTTGTTTTATTTTTATAGACATCTTTATTGTCTCTGTCCTCATTATTGTCTCTTATGGCCATAAAACCTGCAGCACAATTAAGATGAGACTAAACCCATAAAGCCCACCAGGGCTGTTTCATAAAAAGTAAAAAAAGAATCACAATTTCGATTTTTTTTTTTCTTTTTTCTCAGGATTAAGAATCATTTCACCCACAAAAGTTGCCCTGCTGCATACGTCTTTGTGCATCATCACTGATGCAGTTTTAATGTTGCTGAGAAAGCAACATGATGTTAATTTATCCTGTTATCTTCTAAGGTCACAGCTAAGTTGATACGGAGCAGCAATGTCTCCAGGTGTCTGGGCGTTCTTCAGATTACAGCGGAAGGAGCGCAAGGTTTGCAAAAGGTGTACCACAGCTGTACAGATGTGCAAAGGTAAATGCTGAGTAGAGTACATGTAGTGTAATGTAGAGTACAGATGTCCATTTATAGAGATGAAAAACATTCATATCCATGTTATAGCAGAAGCTGCAGCAACTGAGGTTGTCTCACACACATCTTACATGTGTATACGTAGATGTACACTTAGTTTACAATTCAGACAATTAATGACAAACGTCAGTGATGAATGGAAACGCTCTGATTAGGGTTAGGGTTAAGGTGAGCAGAAGTGAACCATGTGGCCTGAGAGTCACCCAACTTGAAGAGCGGATCATGCTTCTCTTTTGCATGCAAGCACTGCTGCGTCTTTCTGGGACAGGCTGACCTTTGGAAGCCATGTGAGCTGACGACAACCTTGTTGCATTTCTTGTTATTTACTGGTCTTAAAACATGCTTCGGCATTAATAATGCAGCCCCACTACAGCTCGCTTAGGACCACTCTGACAAAATTTCACCTTGACTGTCTCTCTGTATGGCAGTTGCTAGTTTGTGGTTTTACTTCATGTCCTTCTGAGAGTCTGCGTCCTTGTCAGGACGAGCACTTAACAGACTGCCGTGCAATCGTGTCACCAGACCGCACTACAGCAAGTAAGTTTTTATGTGTCACATACTTCCACAACAAATCATGAAGAACAATCTTCATTCCAGGTGTTCTCTTTGCACCAGGAAGGAGAAACCCACTTGGACGTCAGTCGCACTGCAACAACTTTCAAAATTTTATCACGACATTTCACAATGTAAACAAATGCAGTTGAAGCTTTTTTTTGTTTTTTTGTACTTGTGTCTATATTAAAATTGTCAAACCCTCATACGTGTCCTTCTACGTTATCCTGACCAAACATACCCGTTCACTTTGTGAAAATTCTCTCGGTGAAGTGGTTGGGGGACCCCCTCCCATCCATAGCCATTTCTACTGGTGCAGAACGTACCAAACCAATCACAAGGAGGCAGGGGCGGGCTTTGTGTAATGACTCATAAGGGAGCATTCAAGAGCCGCTGTAAAACGTGACTCGTTTTCCTCAAACATGTTCCCAAAACTGATGCTGATGTTTCCTCAGTCACCTGGAAGTGGTTTGTGTTTGTGACGTTCAACGTCATGCAAACAAAACTGGACAGATGTTACAGATGCACTGGCGACTCACATCGCTAAAGCTACGGTAACCATTTACAGCCAAAAAGCCTGATTTAATCCACATACTGAATACAGCTGACCCCTAACATGTCAATGCTTATTATTATTATTTTATAGGCTATTTATATCCGCTAATTTGAATTCTTATTATTTATTTTTAGTATTAAATAGGATTGTTTTTTATTAATTCCAATATCTAAAAGTTTATTTAGTGTTCAGTTAATAATGTTATAGTTACAAAACCTTTTCTTTAAAGAGAAAATAAAAAGGTTAGGAATTGAAAATCAGGTGCAGTGTTAAAAAAATAATAATAAAAATATGGGATTTCATTTTCTGAACATATCGCCCAGCCCTACCAACATGTTTTCACTGCAATACATACAGTGTCAACTTTTGTTGATACTAGTCTGGCTCTCACTCTGCCTGCTTTATATGCTTAATTTCTCTGATTGGTTGTTTGTCTGTCCAATGGCGTCCGGAGGCAGTTTCCTCTGTGCCCGTGGATACTGCCCCCTGGAAATGGAAGTGGAATCCAGAGGAACCAGACTAATTTCTTCTGTCGAAGAGGAAAAGAATTAGGATGGGTGGCCTGGTCAATTCTGGGTACCAAAACGAGGTGGATTTTTGGCAGAAGGTGCATCCTAAATTATAACCATGGTGCAGCAATTGTAAAACATAATTCATGTCTGCTATTAAAAAAGAGAGAGGAGAAAAAAATAACAACAATCTGGACACCTACAAGCAAAATTTGGCATTCCAGATGACAAGCCCTGCAAATAGTGGATTTTAATTGTTTGGCTCCAGCATTCATGACAAAAAAAAAAAAAAAACACCCACCACCCAGCCTGTCTGCTTTATTATCTGAAGAACTTGCACAAATAACTTAAACCTACTGTAACGGCTATGAAATCCCATTATGCTCATAGGCACAAAGGCTTTAAAAACCACTAACATGTGGATTTGTTTGTTTGTGTGGAGTAAAAGAGACAGACTCATTGGATGCTGTAAGAATTCTCAAATAATCCCACAATATTGGCGCTATAATATCACAGAAGTCTTTCTGCTTAATCACAACTCTGAATTGAATGCATTTATGATCATGAAAATATTAAATCCTGAGCCCTTGGAGCATTTCGGCAACTAAAATAGTTTTTTTCTCCTAAAAACCAGCTGCTCACTTCAGCTAGAAGTAGTCACAAAGGCATTAGATGTTCCCTGTCTGCTGGAGAGATTGATAAAAAACAAGGAAATTTATACATTTCTAACAAAGTTCTGCTGGAATTTATCTCACATGTGCTTGATGAATAAAAAAGATATGAGTTTGACTTTTACACAACTGATTAGCTGCACGTTTGCTTGTTATGTTCACTCTCTGCCAGGCCTTCTTGCCTTTAGTTTTACATATCCGCCAGTCTTGACTGAGGTGTATATTTCAGTTGTTTGTGAACATCGCGTAAATTTCATGCCAGAATTCACCCCAGTGCAGCAGAATAAATGTGCAAAGCTTCACTGTAGAGTGCAATCAGACAAGAGAGCAGGATAGACAGAGAAAGACACCAGACAGCAGCCGTATTAATTACCCCACCTCTCATTCACACTCATACGTCTTTGTTTCTTGATATTTCAGTCCGTATTTATCCCTTTTTCCTGCCTTTCATCTAACCCGTCTCTCCCAGTTGCTTGTCCCTCTCTGTTCCCTCCTCGTGCTTCCTCTATTACTACGCATCGAGCTTTTAATATGCACTGGGGTTTGTGCTTGAGGTGGATCCATTTAAAGAAGTA
>JBAMYA010000006.1:7209307-7223558 GCA_037176975.1 Arrhamphus sclerolepis
ATATATATATATATATATATATATATATACCTTCGTCTGTGCATCCCTTCCTATAATCAACCAGAATCACACTCACCTGTTCTCCCCAGTATGTAGTAGAGCAGCTGTCTTTCACTTTCTGTCATACTTTCTTGTTACTTACATCAAGCTTTTACTGACGAATCTTCGGATGGATCTTGGATTATTTCCTAGCCCTTGTTCAATCTGTTTTACTGTGGATCCCAGACCTGTTGATATTCTGATCACTCTGGAGCTTGACAGCTGTTATCTAACTGGGAAACCAGGGTTGAAGTACCTCTTGCCTCATATGACAACTAATTCTCAGCACTCAACTCAGCCATAGGAAGAACTGCACAAAGGTTTTTCTGTCTCATGAGCCCATAGTTTGTCTGCCTGACCGTTAATCTGATAATGCATCTCGCTGTAGGTCTTTCTTTATCTGGTGATCTGTTCATTTCTCTTTGCAAACCTCCACATTTAGTTCTCAAAGATCTAAAGTAGCCTTTGTTTTGCGTCCGTCTGGACCTGTGCTAAGTGGGGAGCTGCGAAATGGGCCTTTGACAGCCTGATCTGTGCGTCGTTCTCAGACTTTTCTGAAGAGCTTATCCAAACCTTTGATCCCGCCAAAACCAGAAAGGAGGCTTCACTCCACCTCTCAAGGCTTTTTCAGGGTGCGAGTATAGGGTGGAATTCTGCGCTTTGGCAATTCTGCTTCACCTAAGCAGACGACCCCAGAAGAGGGAAGCCATGCTTTTCCAGAGAATTTGTGCCTGTACTGCAGAGGAAAAGTCATCACAGATTCTCCTGTCCAGCAAAAGACCAGGCTCAGCAGGTCAATGGATGTCACTACTGAGCCCAGAACTGATAAAACCAATCGAACTTCAGTTCGCCTCCAGGTATCTAACCAGTCTTATGTTCTGTCTGCCCTCACTGACTCCAGAGGACAGTTTCTGGCAGTAGAGCTGGCACTGAAGGAGTGGCACCACTGGCTGGAGGGAGCTGAGCACCCCTACAAAAACCTTGAATACCTTTCGTTCTGCATGCAGATTCAACCCCTGCCAGACTAGGTGGGCTCTGTGTTAAATTTAACCTTGTCTTATGGACGACGCTGAAAGAACTGTCAGGCTGATGTTCTGTCCAGAACACTACAAAGCAGAAGAACCTGAATCAAAGCAGTTCCTGATCATCTTCGTTCCTCAGTCCTGTAATGATGCCACTTCTCCCACCTCTCATGCCACCCTGGAGTAACCCAAACCCACTTCCTTGTTCAGCAGCATTTCTAGTGGCCCACTTGGAGAGAGGGCATCAAGGAATTTGCCTCTGCCTGCCCTACCTGCGCAGAAGCTGCACCTTCATGCCAACATTCATACGATTTTCTTTTGTTGACTTCCTGTACCTCATTGTTCCTGGTCCCACATCTCCATGGACTTTGTCACCAATCCCCCAACCCCCATCCCACAGTAAGACCACAGTTCTTACAGACGCTTATAGATTTTCTAAAACAGTTCACTTTATCCCACTTTCGAAACGCCCCTCTGCAGAAGAGATAGCAGAACTGCTCCTGCAGCATGTTTTCAGGGCCCATGCAACCCCAGAGACCGTCCATGATGGGGGCAAAGCTGAGAAATGTCCAACTTCCGATGCATCAAGGCATGCATCAGCCAATCAGGTTGCAGCTAAGCAGAAAGTGCTAGTCAATGAAATCGTATGTGGGGGCAGGTCTATTGCAGCCCTTATCTGTCTATGATCAGACCTCACATTAATATGGAATAAAGCGCTGTTTGTAGTCACACAGAGTTTCAGAAATACAGCTTGGGGGGAAGTGGCAGAGATAGTGGGTGATTCTGTTAAGACTGCGCTTGTGAAGCTGTGGCAGCAGTGATTTGTCGCTGGCAAACACCAATAGTTTCTGTAAGCTATACTCAGTTTACAGTGAAGTTTTGATATGAATCCTGGAGGCTCCTTTCTGTTAGCTTGTCTTCTGGTTTCCATTCCTAAACTAATGGCCGGACAGAGCAGCTCAACCAGGAGTTGGTGACCAGCCTTTGGTGCTCCAATGAAGCTGCCTCCAAGACTGTGGTCTCCGTTGAGTACTCCCTCAACTCCCTGCCGCCGCAGGGCTCACTCCTTTCCATACAGTCGCCAGCTTCACTTGTTCAAAGTCCTCGAGAAGGAATGACCTGTTCCATCTGCCAAAGGATCCTTCTGTTGCTACCATTTAGTGTGGAAGAGAGCCTATGCCACACTGCTGAAGACAATCTCCAGCTACAAGAAAGCTTCCAGTTGTCAAGGTTCTGTATCCCCAGTCTATCGCCCAGGTCAGCAGGTGTGGCTCTCCTTCTCAGATATCCCATTTATTGTTGCCTTCAAAACGTTTTCATCTCAGCTCATTGGTCCTTCTATCACCAAGAAGCCAGCCTTCACACAGGTGCCAGCCCCTGTGGCGGTCCTCTTGGGTCTCCCTAGACCACGTCATATCCACCTTACTTTCCGTGATTCCAAGGTCAAGCCAGAAGCTGTGAATGCATTACTTACCTTGTTCTTCCCAGAGCCTGGAGTTTTTCCAGATCAATCATCACCTGTAAGAATATTCACCTGAAAACCTCACTTGCTCAAGAAACCCAGATAAAACTTCAAATCGTTGCCAATCGTTATCTGTCAATCAGGTTTTTGACTGGGCGCTTTACCAGCTCTCCTCACTCTGCTATGGTCCAGACCAAGAGTGCTTAGACTAATTCTGAAAGTTTGCAACCTTGAATCTTTACCTAACTCCGTTTTCCCTGTTTTCTGCTTAATGTTTGTGGCTTCAGATGTTCTCTGGCTCTGATTCCTGGCAACACTTTCTCTGCATCCTTCTTTCATTTTCATTAATAAACCATTTTTACACAACTTAAATACCTCTGTTCAAACTTTTGAGCTCAGAGTCAAAACCTCATCACTACTGGCAGTGAAATTGCCCTGGAGACATTTTAATTCATGTAAATGATACTTTTTATTTTTTTAATACAAGTTTTTGAACCCAGGGGGTGGGGGTGGGGGGCATGTGCAAAGAACCTTTTAAGTACATATAATTTCTTTTGGATTGTACTGGAGCACATGAAAAACTGTATTAGATAGTCTAACTGAAAATATCATCCATAATACCTCACTGCCTCTTTAAGATGCTTCAAGAAATTTAAAAAAAAAAAAGACATAGCAGGGGTAACGCAGTAGGAAGAAGAAAAACATCTAATTACAATATTAATTACTTAATTTCTTTTCATCTCAAGCATCCACTGGCGAGAACTAATCACTTTAAGAATGCAGCCAAATGCTCAATATTAACACATCTTCCATGACAGGAGGAAGAGAGCGGGGTTGAGGAGGGGGATAAGGAAAACCACAAGGAAATCAGATTTGAAAAGGAAGCTGCTCCAATTTTTCTTTGTTTCTATCGAGTTCTTGTGCTTTCCTTAAATGCCTGTTTTAATCTGAAAGTGTACAGAGACCAACTGTGGATAGAAACAGCCATTCCAGATTTTCACTTTGGGTGGATCTTGAGATTAGCCCCTCCATCTTACTTTTCTCAAATAAGGGCTCAAGTTAGATTTTTCAGCAGAGATTAGAAATAGTCCTGCGTGCCTCATCAACCACCCTTCTCTTTTGCCATTTCTTTCTTTCTCTCAGCCTCCACTCCTGCCGTTTCAGACCCTCATTTCTCTGCCCTCCTTCCCCTACCTCCTTTCTCTCTCATTCATTCAGTTTAATTTTGAACTCTGCACTTGTAGACAGGCAAAGAGGGTAGCTCCATGGTTACCTGGCACCAGGCCATCTCATTACACTGCCAATTGATTCTGGCCTGCTGCCATGTCCGCTGCCCGCCTCCCCCACACCCCTCACCATCTCTGCAGCCCAGACTGTCTGCAGCAAAGGAGATTTCAGAACACACAGGATGGAGACAAACTGCTTCACTTAAGTACATCAAACTTAGTGTGCATGCATGCACAAATGATCACGAGACCACAAAAAAGTAAATCTGATCCTCTCGCACACAAAGAGTTCAGGAAACCCTCTAAAGGAATAAAATCATGCATTTATGTTCTCATATTTTCAGAAATTGGGCAAGGTCACCGCAAAAACTGCAAAATCATCCCAAAAAAAGTCAAGTGTAAACAAAAGCATTCTAGGAAAATCATCTAATCTCTGATAGCTACTTATCAAATTCTGTTTTTTCCAGAGAAATACGACTCCCATTAGGATTATCATTAAACAAATCCGCCAAAAGAGATCAAAGTAATTAATCTGATGTAAGCAGGTGGCTCTGAGAAGAAAGATTTTATCTGTCATTAATACACTGGCATTATGAATGTTATTACCATTAATATAGAGGAAGTGAGGGGACACCACTAGTTACATATCATAACATCTGGAAAACACTTTCAAATATAAGAAGGACTCTACTTCTATATTCTGCATGTTTAAAAATAAATGTTGAAGCCTGATTCGAGGGAAACCTGAGGTGTGTTACACAATTTACCATCGCCATCATGAAATACGGGGTTCAACAAAACTTGTCTTTTTATGATTTTTGCTCTGTATTTGCAAGTATTCAGAAATAAGAAAAGATGTGCCTCAGCACCTCACACAAGTATTTAGATTCAGCAATGTCAAAAATATTATATAAATACATAAAGGTCGCTTTTCTATTTTTTTATTCACTGTAATTATTAATACAGAAAAATTATTATGATTAGGAATGATAAAAGATTGTCCCGCCTCTCTGTATCACATTTATTATAGAGTAAGCCTAAAACATCCATCAGGATGAATGGGCATGTTGTGAAAAATATGGCCATGGAGGACCCGAACCTGAGGGGCAATTCTGCATCAGGTTTAACAGAGATATCTGAGCACTGAGTCAGTCTCAGGAGGGTAAGATCTCACTCAACAAAATCACATCTTGATGTTACTGACTACAAAATTGAATCCTTGAATAGACTGCGCTTAGCAAACTTTTAAGTTTGGCTGGCACTGCTCCCATTCTTAGACGTTTCCATTGGTACAGGATGCACCGAGCCAATCACAAAGGTTTGGGGGCGGGCTTTACGTGATGACTCGTACTGGAGCGTCCAAATGCCCCCATTCAAAACAACCAAGGTTTCTGCAGAACTGCAGAAAGTTTTTTCTGGAAAACCACCAGCAGTGATTCACTGAATTCTTTTTTCCATTGGATCCCATTCTGCATGTCTTTTGTCGATACCACCGCTGCTGCTACGTCTATGTCATACGCTTTGTATCACTGACTGCCTATCTTGTGGAATCGGGAGACAGTTTCACTGTCCTCTGGAAATCCAAGTCAAATCCAGAGGAACTGAGCTATTTCTTTGAATTGAACAGTAAAAGAGGATGTGTTATAGCAGTTTCACATCAAATACAACTCTAATGCAGTCATCCAAATGCTCTGAGATGTTTAAAGACGGCAGATATGAGGATGCTTTCACTGCTGACAACTCGTCTTAAGAGCATCTGTACATGTGTGACTCAGACGAGGCTTTCTGGTCCTCCAGCCACTGATGGCAGATGCCAGGGTCATGCCGTTTGGGGTTTCAGGGGATCAGGACTCAAAGGAATTATCAAACCGTAGGACAATTTCTACTGTGCCTAATGTATGCTGATGTGCACATCAGTGCACTGATTCTGCACAGTGCAGAGAATATGAAGCTTGTGGCTCCACTTACAGTATTTTGGCCAGGTCCAACTCCAAGTATTAACATCACCGTGTGCTTGCGCAGCTTGGCATTCACACAGATTGTTGCAGTACAAGAAATAATAGTTTTCAGCAAACTGTGCTGATTACAAAATGAATCTTAGAATTCATGTAGACAATAAACCAATAGCAATTCCAAACACTGTTTTAGGGGTCATTTACAAAGATTATCTGTCATTACATTCTCTTTTAAATGGTTTCAGAGTCTTGCGGTACGGTACATCCTGAAAAGCTGTGCTGCAAGGATAATAAAGCTGGTTTACACAGAAAAATACACCATGCATCAGAAATTAGCTTTAACTTTATAATTCTATACTATAACTGTGTACATCCTCATCAATCAGCTGTCATACACACTCTGTATATGTTTGTATTCCTATAGATAATGTTGTTATTCCTGGAAACTAACAGCCTTAAGTAAGTTATCAATAAGGAAGTCAGTATAGAAACTACTCAGTGCAAGTTTCTCTTGAAAAAATGAAGGATTAGAGTTGGGCCTCCCCATTTTGGGGCCCCTTTTCCTGTACATGCTCAAGGGTTGTTTGAGGACACAGTGAACCAGAATACCCGATCTAGGGAAGGGGCCAGGCAGGGGGAGCAGTGACAGGACGGCCAAGTGGAATAAACTCTCATAGAATTCTAAGGGCTCCAGCTGCTGGATTAATGCAAGAGGCTGCAGAAAGGGCCGGAGGAGAGAGAAGATTGGCTGAGGTAAGGAGGGAAGGAGGGGCCTGTTCTCCAGGAGGAGACAGTGGGCCAGATTTACGGGCTCGGTAAAGACGCAGTAAGGAGGGAAAAAAAAAAAAAAAGACAAAGGTGGAGATTAGACAGGGCTCTGCAAGTGTTTTCTAAAGTGACAGTTTCTGAAACTAGAGTTACAGTGCAGTTCAGAGCCATGCAAACGTTTCTGTTACAGCTCTCAGCCCTCCACATTCAGGCAGACAAGAGTCAGTTCTGGTTCTTCTGAGCAAAACTCCAGACTGCAGCCCAGAGCTCGGCAAGATTGAGGCCGTCCATTATCAGAGACAACCTGTCACACCTGCACTGCTGGGAGAATAGCAGTGCTGCCACACAGACATTCTCCCCTTCACCCCCTCCTGCCCCCTCCCCCTTTTTTCTCCCCTTGTTACCTTTCTCCCCTGAATTTTCTCTCCTGCGTTCCTCTTCTTCTGTTGCCCTTACTGTGTGAGTGTGTCTGGGTCCTGCTGGAGAGGCTTTGTCTGTGAACACTGGAGCCCTGACTGGCCCACAGGGGCCCAGTCCATGAATACCCACACTGTGAGAGCCGCTCTTTCACTTCACAACACTTTCTCTTCGGGAATGCCTGAACAATGAGGTAAGGAACTCATGCACTCACTGTCATGTGCGCACACATATACACTCAAGCAAATCGTACAAGGGCACACACACATTTTCTCACTTTCTCTGCCTTTCGCACACACGTGCATCCACATATACACCGTACTTTACACACAAACTGAGTGAGTCATGCAGTGATGAAAAGCCAGTGTTTTGTGTGTGAACTCTCTCACCCAGGACTAACATCCTGAGAGCCTTTCTCCTCCATCAGTCCCTGCCAATCTCTCCCTCTAATTAAAGAAAATCGGGTCCAATAGCATTGGCCCGGCTTCTCCCAGACCATGCCCCTTCCCCAGCCAAAGAGGTCCTGAGTAGAGTCGAGTCTATGTGGAACATGAATGACTGTGGTGATTAACAACTTCTCAGGATTTCTAATTCCCCACTAAAAGTTGTTCTTGGCTGCAAGTCCGATGCAGTCAAGCAGAGAGGCTGGCATATTAGATAAACTCCAGTTGACAACTGATAGTCTGCAGAAGCATTTCAAGAGACATTTGCAGTTTACATGCAGTAATCACAGACTTGAATGTCAAGACAATGTCAGGCTTGAAATGGGCTTTAATTTATGTCTTTGAACTGTTCTTATTCAGAGGCAGAAGCTGGAGCGTTCTCCGTGGCAACATAAAAAGACATGTTTGACAGCATACAAACACCAAGCACAATAAGAAAGTCCGACGAGGTCATTGCAGACTAGTGTTGGAACTGTAGATTTGGATGGGGCAGGAATGTCAGTGGGAGCCACTCTAAACAAGCGCAGACTCCAAGATCATCAGCTCAAAGTTTTCCACGCAAGTACGAGTTATTTGAGATGTAAGGGAATAGATTGGAATGGTCCGAACCGACCCAGGAACCACCAAAGGATGATTCTGGCATTAACTGGGAGCAGCTGGAACACCAGTGCCATGGGCTACAGTCAGGAGACTTTTATATCTCCGGAGACTGATAGTCCGCTGTCCAGCTTCCGATCCAAAACTGACACCTCGGAGCTAAACTAAAATTTACTGCTGACCGCACTGACATGGGGGAAAAAAAAGACTTCCAGGGGAGGGTCTTATAGTCAGTCTAACACTGAATTTCTGGGCACAATAACAATGTTTACGATGGAAAAATGTTGACATTTAAACCGATTAAGACCTTCCTCCTAATAAGATGCTTCTGACCTTTACTTGAATTACGTTTTACTGGAATCAAATTCTTGACTATTCTGATTTTATCCACTGTGTGAACATGTATTTATCCCTTTTTAAACACTGTGTGTTGCGGGAGTTTACACCTCGCTTTGTGACACCTGCAGCTGTTTCAAACTGCTAAAAAAAAAAAAACATTTTAAGTAAGCAAATTGGAAACTGACTGTATGGCAGAAAGGGTACAATGGGAGTATGTGATCTGATCCTGTATGTAATTAGAAACATGAAGGGTCTATATTCATGCAAAGGTGCATAAATGCCGTGGTCAATAGATTATCTCTTTCAGAATAAGGTGAGTAGTAAATACTATTGTCCAGCTCAGTGGGATAAAAGACAGGATATTTGTGGGAAAACGGGGAGGCATTCAGCACTGCGGTGGTAGACTCATGCTGAGGGTCTGTTTAGCGGTCAATGAAACAGGTCGATTAAAGAGGATGAAATAATGAAGGAAAACCTCAGAATTCACTGGCATTTCCTTCAAGTCATCATTTACATCTTGGACACAGTTGGGTACTGCAACAGAACATTATCAACTAAACACACATCGAGACTGACTGAAAAATCTTTACAGTAATTCTGGAGTCTTGGGAAATGCGCTCAAATACCAAGCAGAATTTTGCAAGCAGCTTGTTGACTGCGTGTCTGGTGGGCGACCCCGTGTGACCCCTTAAATGTATGGACACCTTGCACAAACAGGATTGTGTCCAAAGATGCTGGACTGAGAAATGTGGCCCCTGGCCTGGAACAACTATAGATCAGTCTCTGGCGAGACCCGTCCTGCACTGCAAACACAGTTTGTTTTGCCGCAGCATTCATCTGCACCAGCCGAGGCTGGCTGTAGGCTCAGTGAGGGTGTGTTCAACTCTCTGGTGATTTCCAAGGCTTTCAGCTGAGTAATGGCTCAACTGATGGGCCGTCCTTCATTTCTGTTTTCAGTAACATACTCACGCCCCCTTCACTCAGTCTCACAGAAGCGGATGTTTTATGGGTGTTTTTTTGTTTTGGGGTTGTTGTTTTTTTGTTTTTTTTTGCACTGTTTTGTTTTGTTTGTTTGGACTCACTATCACACTGTGTAACATCATAGTTTGTTAATGCTTGGCAGTTGTTTGACAAATCTGCAGCATTTTTCATCCTAATCGTGAAATCAAAGCTTCTCATTCCCGTCTGCTGCTCTGTTCGGGACCTCGCCGTCTTTCTCAACCTGTCGCGTTTGACTGGATCTATTCATCTTTCATGTTTGTATATCTGTTGACTTAGAGCTTACTTCAGCTGAACTGAACTTAAAAATTTTGACACCGACTTTAATTTAGTTTTATATAAAGCTAGTCACACAATGCCCGAATCTAATATTGTGCACTGTCAGCTTTGTCAGTTGCTGAAAAACAAAAAAATATTTCAAAAACTGTGCATGTCATTCAAATCACCATGCCAGTTTGCTGTACTTGGCAGCAGTAACTGCTGCAGGACCTCAGCGAGAAAAGCATCCAACAAAGCACGTGTGTTGACGACTGCTCCATCTGTGTGCAAAGTATGTTTTTAGCCACGACCAAAACTGGATTTGTCTGCTAAAGTCCTATTTTGAGGGGCATATTTGTGCCATGACTAGATTAGCTTTGAATGTCTCAGTGAAACTATTATTGGCAATTTAGACAACGATACAATTATAACAAATCACAACACAGAGATAATAACATAACTATATTCAGCACTATTATTATCTATTGTACCACTAACTGTTCTACATGTTTCAACCTACTATTAGGTGACTACCGCAGTGTTGGCATAAAAACAACAAAATGATTGCAGAAGAGACGGCGTCAGGATTCCAGGTACAATACAAAACATGCATGGTATGCACGCTAAATAAACAGTAACTCAAGAAATGTCCAGTTCTCCAGTTTTCACATTATTGAAACACAATCCTAAACACAATAGTTCAATGTGAAATATTAAAGTATGGCTAAACAGACGTTCCTACTATCTGGACATCTACTCATCATCTGCTATGCAGAGGTTGTACATACGAATCCAGTCTGTAGCATTCCAGCACAACAGAACAATACAGAACATCACCCCAACAATTATAGTTACATGGTTAGACATCATCCACTGCATTAAAGTCAGACAGGGTTATATTTTCCAAATGCAGAGCTGTTAAGCTGCGTGTCAAGCTGACAAAATGTTTTATTCAATTTGATACAGTAAGCTTCATTTAAACATCCATATCTATACTAAAATGTTGGAACGATATAGTACTGTGAGAAACTGATTTGTTATAGATTCTTTCTTGATTGACATTTTTATACACGCACACACACACACACACACGTATATAAATTTATATATAAAATTTAGTCCCGCTCGTCACATCAAGTCGCCTCCCTTTGATCCAGATTTGGATCGGCATCCTCTGAGCTTGGAGTTGAGAACCTCCTTTCAGAAACCAAGGGTGATGTCACATACTCTGCAACCAGGTGGCGTCTACAGCGTGTGGTCACGCCTTTCACCTCTAACAAGTTACTCTTTTTCATTTTGGACATCCCTCTCTGGAAACTGCAACACTGAATCATTTTAATAAACATCGAGCAGAGCGGTCTACTTTGGAAAATGCCAGCATTACCAGACTGTTACACATGTCTGCTGCTGAGGAGGAGGAGGAGGAGGAATAGAAGAGCCAATGATCCAAATCTATGAGATGGGAGTAATTGGTCAGAAAGAATGAGAGAGAAAGACAGTAAACAAATACCAATTAACTTTTACGACGAGCCTTTCCCAGACAGTCACAGTTCACTGACTGCAAGCTAAACTTAACAAGGATGTGACCTCACCTGCTGTACCTGCATCATGACAAAATAGCAATAGCAGATTTTCACATAATGAATGGGAACAACATTTTAGTTTTTAATCCTGAAAAAAAAGACTGAATGCCTCATTCTTTAGATACACTTGGGGCTTTTATCCCTTAAATCTAATTGTAGCAAGACAGTGTGGAAATCTTTATTACATCTTCTGTTAATACCAGGGCTGTCCCAAATACCACTTCATGGGCTTAGGAGCTTCTGTAGAAGGGGCATAAAATAAAATAATGATCATAAAGAATATATTGTCTGCTATCATATACAACACAATATATGTGACTGAAGGCAAGCAAGTATTTAATATCAAATACGACAAACTAAACTGTAAGAAGTAGTTTGTACCTTTAACATTTTTTAGTCAGAAGTAGTCATTATGAGATTTTCTGCATTGCTTCACAATTTTAAATGTAGATGACATCACGAACTATGTCACCTCTCACAAGCCAAATTATGGCATTCGTGTGCAGAGCTGGAGCCTCAGACTGTATAAGATAAACCTCCTGTGACAACAAACACAGGTTTTCTGAAAAGTGCCTTTGAAGCCCCAAATTTTTCATTTTACTGCATGGCAACACCACCCAACCCACATTAATCCAAAAATGGGCAAATGGGCAGATCGAGCAGGCCTGGAAGCCTGAGTTCAGGAGGACTAGCAGAGCCCTGCTGGGACCCGTGGTCGGCAGGTCCACCAGTCTTCATTCCAGATGTCAGACTCATTTTAGACGTCATTGGCTGATGGCCGAGTTACTCAACCTGGAATGGTCCTGAAATGAAGGTCACTTGACTGCAGAATCCAGCTGTGGCAAGTAGCTAGTGAGCCAGAGGCAGTGCAGCCTGCGTCCTCTGGTTAGCACTGGCTAGCAGAAGACATGAGAGTGAAGATAGCTGCGTCAAGCTGCCAAACCCGTCCAGGACTCTTGAATCGTACGACTGATGTAGAGATGCAGGCGCATTCAGAAGTAGGTCACGGTAACGGTGACGGTAAACAAACAGCACGTGAAAATAAACCGCACTGTTGTTGTTTTTATTTATGCAAAGAAGCATTGAAGGAGAAAAACCTGGTCCTGGTCCTGGTTAGGGAAGACAGACCAACTTGGGATTTTTATTGTCCTGTGGACTGGCACTAGGTTAATACGTCCCTTCAAGCTGCATTTTGATTGGCCGTAAGGGGACGGTGATTTTTAAGTAGACAAAACGGTGGTCTTCGTCTGCGGCAGGAGAACTAAGAACTAACGCCAAGATTAAGAACAGCTTGTTCTGTAAACTACCATGTTTGTGATCAGTATAAATAAACTTGAATGATGTAGTGTACGTGTGTGTGTGTAAAAGTGAGAATCAGTGAGGGAGGGTGTGACTGGATGGATTCGTATGTAAAGAGGCGTTAAAAGAGGTGTGTTAAAGAGGCAGCTGCTTACAGATGATTCTCCTGAAACAAGCTCCAAACTAGATCCTCTGATTCAGCTTTGAGTTTGTGAGAACAGAAATTATAGTAAAGTCAAATATTTCAGCAGATCATCGCTACTTTAAGTCAGCGGGAAATAAAGGCTACATATGATAAATATATATGGTAAATATGGCAATATTGAGCCTGTCAGACTTTTAGAAGTGGTCGAATCATTTTCTCAAACGCAATTTTTTGCGCCCGTCAGCCATGACAACAATTATTTTTGGCTGTCTGACAGATTTTTCTTCCCTGTGTCACTTCGGCAGTGAAGACATCAGGAGGGGCTACAAACTCATCTCATTCATGATGAATATATTTCCCCTGTGGCAGACATCACATTAGAAGAGCGTTCAGAAAGTCTCACGGGTCAAACTGGGCTAACAGCGTTACTTTTAGGGCTGAATGACTCCGAACGATCCTTTGACAACTGGCAGCATTAAGGTTACAAACAACACTGTTCAACAGTCTCAAACTGTGAACACGACTGTCTGGACTTAACTTATAAAATGTCACCACTACTTCAGACCAACTATCAAGTAAAAATGCAAGTAGAGACAGCAATAATTCCCAACTGTCCACAAAAGGAGAATAATTTGAGTCACTGTCCAGCTAGAGGTCAATAGTTCCAACGAATGATTCAACTCTGACTGTCTCTCTTTATAACGTCTTTTGTTTCAAAAGCAATGAATTGCACAACAGTTTTGGGTGCGTCTTTTGCAGGCCATCTGAGACATGATTCAGAATAGTGGAAACCCATTATGAGCACAGAATAGTCCTCAATTTCAGTAATTAAGTAAATCAAACAAGCGTATGCTTACGGCACCGGGGTGTGTAGACATCACGGTGGTTTACCAGTGTCCATGTCTGCCTGATGACTCAGACACACTTTCACTTGTAGTGAACAAATAAAACAAACTGGTCATTCAACCACGGCTTCATGACTAAACTTTAGGCTGAATCATGTCCTCGACTGCACGCATGTTTACACACACAGACAGCTCACAATCTGAAATAGCCAGGCTTATCTGTGTCACACGTACGTTAGCTTCAACAAGTCATTAGAAGAGGAATAAATATCCAAAACACATAAAGGTTGCAATTAAAACAATTTTTTTTTAAATAATTTTATCATGGAAAAATGGAAAGAAGTACCATGAAGGAATGTGGATGACTTTGTGTCATAATATAACTAGTTAGTTGGGGCTATTATTTTTTTCTAGTCACTGTTAGTCAAAGGTCACTTTTTAAACACACTGTCCAACGATTAGCAGTTAAAGATGTACACACCAGAAAACGGGAAGAGGCTACACGCAGATAGCAGGTACGTGTTTAACTGATCTGTAATGTAAGCTAAAAAGGGTACAGCTTGGATTGCCAAAACTTTACAAGTGAACTGATCATGGAAATTTAAAAAAAACAGAAGAAGAAGGCTACCCTCATGAGGACTGAGCTGTTCTGCTGTGCGGCACCACCAGGAAATCTTTTCTGCATCTTCACCACATGATTCAGCCTCAGGAGTTGGCACGGTAACATCTGAATGACCCTGACGCATTTTGTTAACAAGCTATTCGGCAACACTTTACAATACAAACTTTTAAAACAAAACAAATCTGAAATTTTGAATAAAACGAGCTAGGAAAAAAAAAATCTTTGCAACAGG
>JBAMYA010000006.1:7230752-7243252 GCA_037176975.1 Arrhamphus sclerolepis
TAGATAGATAGATAGATAGATAGATAGATAGATAGATAGATAGATAGATAGATAGATAGATAGATAGATAGATATGCCACTTCCACTATTTTCCTCCTCTCTTGCTCTAAAAGGGTGGGATATCCGCATTGGTTGCTATGGCACCAGACAGTTCCTCGTTTCCTCAGACAACAGCTATCTGCGATTATGTGTCTGTGTGTGCACATGTGTCTGTGCATGTGCTTTCGTTTGCGTGCACATCTACATGTATGCTTGTGTGCACAAGCAATGCATACATATGTAAGGCACCTGGCAGTGCCCGTGATGGGCGGTGGTAAAGTAGCAGCTTCCAGTGTCTGGTTATCCAGTCAGTCTAAGAAAAGTCACTCCAGGTTGATAATCTCCATAACAGTAGCTGTGACTCTACTTCCAAACATGTTATAAATAGACCCTCTATTGGATGACTTATTTATGAGATGTTAATGGAGACTGTTGCAGAAGGAGTCTGAGTGTCAGTCAGTGATTGATTTATAATCCGTCTTTGCTCCTTTACTCAGTTTTTTTTTGTCACATGTAAATCTTTGTGACCCCACAAACCTCACAGTGCCTTAGAGCATCCTTCCTCCCTTGTTGACCTCCTCCTTCTCCTCATTTTGCACTCCAGCAGATGGCAGTGTCTTCATGACGCTTTGCTGTGCCTCTCTCAAACTACCTCCCCTCAATATTTATCTAAAGCTGTGAAAGAGTTTAATCCATCAGAAAACGTGTTCCGATACATTTTTCTCTGCTAAAGTGCGTTTGTCTGATTTCCTCTGAACAGCCAGTCTCTGAACATCAGCATTCCCAGGGACTTTCAAATCAAAGGAATGATTAAGCTGCTCGACACATTTACAATCAACTGAAATCTGTTTTCATTGAGAAAATTGCTAATAGGAAACACATTAGTTGTTTGGACAAATAGTCCAAAGGGGAAGATGTACGTTTCCCAACACAAAGGTAACTGGAAACTGTTGAAACAACAAGAACTTGCTGCTCTGACTGCTGTGTGAAGGAGGCAAAGAAAGAGAGCACTTGTCAGTCAATACATGTGTGTCTGTTCATGTATGTGTATGCGGTTCTGGGTGAAAGAGGCGTGTTTTTTCCACCCGGAGGGGCCTCAGGCTGGGGTAGGGAGAGGCGGAGCTCTGGGGAGGCGCAGCATGGGGCGGGCTGTTCCAGCTGAACTCAGTGCACTGTAACAGCACTCAGGGCGGGAGGTCACAGAGTCCAGCATTCCTCCGGAGCTCTGTCTGTTTACATGACTGCTGCTGCGCCTGGGGGAGGTGGCAGCTCCGCATAACTACACCATCAGATAAAACCATTGCTTGCTTTTATGTTCATCCACCAAGAAGATAAGAATCCTTTATTTATTGTTTCAAATACTGCAAACTGTTCGGGCTATAAATCTCAATTAACTCCTTCATTCTGACTGTATCTATAATCCAAAAGTAACACAATGGTTTCGGAGAACACGCAAGTCTTTGTTCGTCTCCTGACAGAGGATGGCTGGACGACCTGCTTCCTCCTTTCTATTTCACATTTCAAGCACAATTAATTGGAAAACAAGTGTAATACTCCTGGAAAAAAATGTAAAAATCAGAGCCACACATGAACCACAGTGCACACACAAACACACACACCATATAAATATACACATATATATATATATATATATATATATATATATATGTAAACGACAACAACCCTTTCACTGTGTTTGTGGCCGCCAGGGTCTGAAAATATCTGCCAGTGATTCATTTTTAGACTTCCATATCTTTATTGCCATCCATGAGCTAAAATTATGCTGCATTTGCAGTACGTCAAAAAAAAGAAAAAAAAAGAAAAAAAAGAAAAAGGGGGGTGGGGGGGTCAAGACTCTTGGTGTTACTTTTTTTTTCCTCCTTTGCCAAAAAGGGCACATTTGTATCAGCAGTTCTAAAGTTCACTTATCTTGAGGAACAAACAAGCTAATAATGTTCTGCCACTACTGTTTCTAATGTCTTATTTCCAGACTAAGGGGAGATTTATGTCCTTGCTTTAAATCAACGACGACGCTGCAGCCTGACGTGCACCCCTCTCAGAAATGTAGCCGGGTGTTGGCGTTGATGCCGTCCTCCTACGTATTTCCAGCAACCACTCATGCTGTAACTGTTATTTCAGAAGAAGTAACTGTTGTTCAACAATTGTTGGTTCCAGCTTCAGATATTTGCTCCATTTGCCCTGCTCCCCTGTCTGAGATGTATGAAACAAGTTAACGAAGGGATTGTACCTCTCATTGTCGTGCCCCCCCCCCATTTGTTGCTGAATCAGCAGCGCCGTTTTAGAAGCCGTTGTGACTAGAAATAACTCCTAAATATCAGTGAGAATCAGCAGTTCTCAACAGTAGCCTCTAAAACTAAAACAAAATTTAGTTCATTAGTTATTGAGGGGGGGGCTTCCTGCTGATAACCAGCTGGGTAAAGGGAGAACTGAGGAGGGAGACACAAAACACAGGAACTGGGGGGATGCTGAAGTTCAGGGTTTACTGAGCAGATACAAGACAGAGAAATAACCACATGCTTTTGCCTCGGTGCACACAGCTGTATGACCAATCTCAAACGATAGATGTCCCATCAAACAGTGGAAGATCAGAGTCAAGCGCCTTGTAGAACCACTAAAACCAGCTGCCATGAACAGACTTGCAAAGACAAGGCTTTAAAAGGAGCTGTTGTACTGTATCCCTGTTGTGTTTTGTCCACAGCAAGCCACAGACCTCAGGAAATTGTATGAAGCCCTCTTAAGTAACCAAGCTTATCAGGCTTTGTATGCAAGAACATCTTGCACTTGGTTGAGCTGAGTTGCTGGAGGCTAATCGCGGCTGAACTTTGACTGTACCACCTCTCTGCTGCTGTTTTCACATCCCAGAGCCTAGGAGCCAGCTGGTCAGCTCCAGGGGAGCACAACAGAGATGTGGAGTGACATCCAAGCCCTCAAGAGACAGTGCTCTGACTGTACTGTGGACTGGGAAGGAGGGGGTGTAGCTGTCAAAGGCTTCATTGTTTGACAGGCCAGCATGGTTTCACGTGCAATGCATGATTCTCACTGTGGGTCTGAACTATAGCCTAGTCCGTCTAAACTGACCAGGAGGATGTAGCCGAGGCCTCCACGGGCAGGTTAAAGTGTAACTGTGTCCGTGTTTTCTCAGGGAAAGTGTGTTTATCTAGAGGACCAACATGGAGGCCCTTTTGTTTAACTAAGTAAGGCTCGCCCTTAAAGTAAAGCTCTGTGAAACACACAGGAACCAGGTGGCCCTTCTGTGTTCCATTTACTGCTCGTTAAGAACAATCTGTATGACCATGTGTTTGTTTACGTGTGTGTGTGTGGGGGGGGGGGGGTTGAATGCAGAGACGATTACCCGTCAAACAAATGTGTGAGATGTACAGAGAAACCTAAGATGGGGTCTTCATCTTGTCCAGTACAAATCATGACAGTCTCCACAATTCAGAGGCACCTATCTCCTACAGAGAGTGAGGCAGCTGCAGCCAATTAAATTCAAACAGTGCAGTACTGTTGGAAGGGCACTGGTATTTTTTAAGCCGTGTCTTTTTCTCCCATTTGGACTGTAAGAACACTTTTCTATTTCAATCCTTGAAAATCATGAAAAGGATGTAGATTGTTTTTGTTCCAGAATGATTAAACAGACGTAGACTCAAAAGCGAGCTAATTATTTATGAGCAAAGAAAATACGTGGATGCGGGAAGAAAGCAGCAATCGTTCTGGAAGAAGCACAAGTCTGTGCCATCTTTTAAATCTTTGCAAAACCAGTGGCCAGATGCAGACTTTCCAGTTGGTCTGGCACAACTCCTGATGGGCTCCGACGATCAGCAACGAGAGGGAAAAGTCCTCACCTATCGTTCTTCCTCCCTGCTATCCAAACTGAAACCACTGTTATGCATTTGAACCTCATGCCTCCATCAGTCAATATGACAGTATGACTGTTGACAGTTTGTAAAAAATATAAACACACATAGACACTCACACAGATGTAAAGAGAATGAAAGCTTTTATCTTTTTTTTTTCCTGTAGCTGAGTTCAGAGACTTGATGGAGATCGACCTGAGACTTGGTTTTGGAGCCTCAGGTGGCCATTCATGGAATTACAGTTTTTAGTAAATGTTTTTTTTTAGTGTTGGCTTCATTTCTCAGCTTGAAAGCCTTTTTTCAGACACATATGTTCTCCATGGATGTAATTAGATGCATTTATGGAGTTAGAGGGTCAGCAGCACTCCAATGAACCCTGGCTAGCTCTACAATTCGCCAAATACTATCTTATCTAAACTTACAGCGGGGTTTCTTGCCCAGGAACATCACTGGACTGCACATTCACAATGTAAAACTGCGGTAGCCAGTGAAAAGGTTCCAGTGAGCTGTTTAAAAGAGCCTCTGTGAATTGTTTGAAAATTCTTTGTTAAATAACTCCGCCACTAATTTCTTTGGAGGCCTTGACAGCGTGGAGCATGCTGATTATAACAACGAGGTTGAGAAATCATGATATCCATGCACTATTTTGGACCACAAATGGGTGTTACATTCATTTGATTGTCCACCTTGTGAAAAAGTACAAGTATTAGTACAAGTACTGTAATGTTTTATGATAGATCAAACTTAGCATTCAGTGTTTTTTGCGTACTCAGATCTGTCCCGATACGATCAGAGGTTTATTTTTACTCAGTGATTTGTATCCTGCTAGATCTTTATCAGTGAATATGTCTCAAGCTACAGTTTTTGAAGTTTCCAGTTTCCTATGCTTAAGGTTAGAGGAAACTTGGAAAATGAACACAAATTCAATGAACACGGAACAAGGATGCCTCTCATACTGTAAGTGGAAGTAACGTCTTTTCTCTGGCTCACCGTGCTGATTTATCCAATGATAAGGATGGTAAAGAGGTCACTGAACGCTGCTGGCTATGAGGAGGAAAAGTACAGCACAAAAGAAGAAAAACGAAAACTCAACTTGTAAACTAAACCCTTGACATACAAAACCTTACTGAGTAATATCTGATATTATGGTGATATTTTGCATTAAAGCATGATACTCTCTCTAGGAAATAAGAAATGGCTGCAATAAATCTCATTATGAATGGATTCCTTCTTTGTGTTTGTGGCAAAAAATCTTTTCTTGTAATGTATACGCCAATCATGCTTTATATTGTTAAAATACTTCAACTTTTCTGGGGAAAAAATCGACCTTCTTCTTTTTTACTGCACGTTATGCCTGGCTGGTTTCAATTAAAAATGGCATATTTGGTGTTTGCAAGAGAAAATGGCATGCATGTTTCTTTACGGATATAGAGCGGGAAAGTCAGATCCAATCACTCAACATGCGCCTGGGTACGCATCCTAATGCCAGGTGCGATGAAGCCCTCTAAGCGCCGTACACTTGTGACCGCATTTTTCAGGACGCCCGTTCATCTGACCTTCTTGTTCCATATGCAAAGAAACACGCATGCCATTTTTGTCTTGCGAACACCAATTGCATTGTGCCTTGCATCAACATGCACCATGAGAAATGTGATCACGTGCAAAAATGACGCATCTGGTGTTCGGGAGAGAAAATGGCATGCATGTTTCTAGAACGGGAAAGTCAGATCCAATCACTCAAGATGCATCTGGGAAAACATTTTAATGCCAGGTGCTGGACACTTGTAACCACATTTCTCAGGATGCATGTTAATGCAGGGTCTGAAACGGTGCTAATCACCGCCATGGTTTTACAGCACAGCTGTTGTCCCCTTTTACAGGAACTGTGTCTCCATCACAGAGACTCAATCAAGCAGAGAAATGTCCATCTGCAGGGCAGTCAAAAAAGTTCCAGATCAAAGGGAAGGCTGCCCCTTAAATTAGTTATTTAAAGTAGCACAAAAAAGCTGCTTTCAGCTACAAAATCTAAATTTCAAGAGCACTTAGTCTGTAGTTTTTGTCGTTTCGGACCATATCAGTCCAGTCTTCCCGTCTCTCTCTGTAACTGTTTCATGTAAAGACAAAGGTAATGTGTTTCTCTACGGTGAGACTCGCGCTCGTCTGTTTTCCTCCAAATGCTGAATATATGATCAGCAGGAGACACAGAGCCAACTGCATACTGCAAGGGCCTCTGCTTTCCTTCACATAAATCCCACCAGCGACGGACCAGTATGGCACAAGAATGTTAAGAGGGATGCTCTCCACGAACCACCCTCACCATCGCCTCTGCACACTACAGCTCTGTCACGTGTCTCACCTGTGGAGGAGCAGAAAGGCAACATCTGGATATGTTCTGAGAGCTGTAATTTTAGAAGCTGTCCAACACCCTTAATCCCCTCACAGTATGTTGTTTATTTTAGTACCGTTCTCTGGGCAACAGCCAGATTTCTTAGAAGCGGCCACCAGGTTACTGGGATTGACACAGTGAGGCTCCCAAAAGCAGAAGAAGATCTGCACTCAAGTACAGCCAGCACAATCATATTTCCAGTTAAAGATTAAATCTAAGCCATTAGTCCAACTGTCAGGCCACTCCATGTCTGTTTTATGCAACATCCTGAGGTGCCTTATATTCCCCCTAAGAGTGGTTTTGTTTGAATTCCAGCAAAATCATCTGAGCTCAATAATTGTTTTCTAGTTTTTTTGTTTTGTTTTTTTTATTTCAAAGGCGACCATTTTCCCTGAAGCAGGGCACAGATGACTGATTAAATTAGTTGATCATGGAGGCTTCAAAAATGGCTAACTGCATCATCCAACGCTGCTTCAGTGGAAGACTTTCCATTTCTTACACAATTAAAACAGACTGGCAAAAGGACAGTGCTGTCATAGTTTTTTTTTATCTTTTATTTTCCAATAGTTGTACTGCTTCAATGTCTCAAATAACTCCATTTCAGTTTACACAGGTTTAAAAGAATTTGTCATCTTTAATCTTTAACAGGCCAGTATGAAGTACAACTCTGGCCAGTGACAACCAGAAACTGAAATCTGACTGAGGATTAGTCTGCTCAGCCATCCAACAACTTGTCGACAAAAGCAGAAAAAAAGAAGAAGAAGGAGAAGAAAAAAGCCTAACAGGAACTGACAGAAAAGGAAAAGACAGGCAGAAGATAAAGGAGACAGAAAAAAGAAAAAAATACACGGGAAGGGGTCAAAAGGGCAGGTGGAGGGGAGAAAAGGAGAAGCAGAGGGGTTATATTTTACAGCTGACGGCAAGCGTGTAGTCTGGCAGGCGTACCAGGAGTTAGTTTATTAGAATTGTTCCTTTTACAAGAGCAGGTTAAGACTAGCCATGCACTTCTTCACACAAGAATACGGCTCCATGCTTGTTACTTTCACACAACTCCTCCACACGCAACCGCAAGCTCACATTTACACACGAGCGTTACATGCACAGGCTCATACTCCAATTTATGGCTGCTTATGTTCCTACATTACAATAATATCTCCGTCAAATTAAGCCTTCATCGTTCTGAAGAGATGTCGATTTTCATTTTTATTAGATCATGATTTTCATAAATAACAACATTCACTGGAGCCACCTGGAGCAGAGAAAAGTGGGTGAAAGTTCCTCCAGAAATATGACCAGAGTGGCTGCGAAACGAGTGAAATGAAAGCCCATAACGACAAGCGTTGCTGCTAGCTTTTAAAAATCTGCTCCCTGCGAGGTTTGCAGTCTCACTGACGAGAGCTCAGAAGTCACTGTTTTGCTCCTGGCAGAGCTCCAGCAGCTCTCGATATAAATGTTTAATTGTACAAATGCAAACATGAAGCCGCAAACATCTGAATGCGCATGAGAGCATGTGTGCATCTCATGCAGAGGATGTGTTTATTTTTATTAAGAGATATCTCCTTTATGTTCAACCAGCCAGGCAGAGGTTTTCACTGCCTCTAATGCCTCTTTAGTTTGTTTAGGGATTACTTTAAACCGTTTAGTGAAATGGTGTGTGATCACTGCATTGAGACCATCTTTTCAGTCCAAAGCCACATGCCAATTACTGCAGAGAAACAGGTTTTCTGTTACATCCTTTCACCTGCTGCCTGAGCTTAACATCAGACTTTGATGGAGTTCATGGTCATTCAAATTTCCAAGCAAATCAATTCTGATTTCCTGACTGCCTGAAAAAGGATCTCAGAACTAGACCTGATTATTTTTGATGAAGAACCTCGTTCTTGTCTATAAGATCTGCCAAAGGAGAGCCACAGCTTAAGCTCTCTGAAGCCATGAAATGACTCTACGAGCGCTGTTGTTACTGTACAAGCCTCCTCTTCTCCCATATTATTTAATTCTAGGACAGAACAGAAGAAAGCTTCCAAACATTTCCAGGTACCAGTAACAAGCCAGCCTCAACCAGCAGCTACAGCAGTGTGACCTTCAAGCGTGGCTGTTATTTTCCACAGAGGTCAGCAGCTAAGAATGTGAAGCATGCACAGCCTGAAACACGTCTTTCTCTTCCCAACAACCCTCACAATCTTTTTGTAAATATATATATTTTATCCTGCCCACGTCATTCCTTCAAGTGTCTGATAAACTAACATTTTTAAGAATGCCCCGACATAATTCCATCATCCCTAAAGTTCGCTGCTATTATCCTGCAGCACAGATTCGGGAGCACTTCATCGTCAGAGTGATGTTGCACAGTTTTTCCAAGTGTGGCAACCGCTGCAGATATTTGAGAAAGAAATACAGAAAGAGAGCTATTTTAATCTGTTTTCCTGCAGGATATCCTGGGACAGCATGTCGAAATAACTCACGACAGAAAGAAAACGAGTTCAGCTGTTCTCGGCGTGACATTTACTTCATTAAACTCAGTACAAAACTGAGAAATGTAGTTCGGCCATGATTCATCAGTGTAACTCGTTGTTGTTTGAAATAGCTACATGTTGGTTGGTCGGAGAGAAAGACAAAAATGCATAAAACAAAACATGCTGAACTTGTGATCTATTTAAACATAAACAAAAACACCTGAAATCTTGAATTTATCAGGATGAAACTACAGCTGCAACTAAAGCATAAACTCAGAAACGGATCATGATTAAGCATTTTGCATGATACCACGATGAATCATTTTCACTATAAAACAACTCATTCTTTTGTCCCGCGAGTCTGGCTGAGTCACAATTAGTTGTTTTTATTCTGTATTTTATACTGTCATACATACGTGTGTGTATATCTATCTATCTATCTATCTATCTATCTATCTATCTATCTATCTATCTATCTATATACATACGTACATATACATATATATATATATATATACACATACACACACACACACACACATACATATATAATATATACATCTACATATACACACACACACATATATATATATATATATAAATATATATATATACACATATACATATGTATATATACATATACACACACACACATACATACACACACACACACATACATACACACACACACATATATATATACACACATACAGCTTTATTGCTGTTTAAGCAAAGTGAGTGAAAAGCAGGTTTTTATTTCTGTCATGCAGAGAGGGAAGTGGGATGGTAGAAGTGGGTTTACTGGTGATGTACTGCTGGGTGTCATCCAGCAGTGGAAATGGATGCTGCATTTACAGAAAATATTGCCAAGGGGAAGGAGGTAAATGATAAACCAGCTGCTATGAACAGACCTGTGAGGACATGGTTGGACACTAGCTGTTCTACTGTATTTTGACCAAAAAAATATCACTGACATTCCACAGCAAACTGGAAACTGCAATACTTTCCAGACTTGATACAGCCCAGATGATTTCAACCTTGGAAGGGAAAGATGATGCAATTTCCTTTTCAAATGACATCAGCTGTAAAGAAAAGACAGATGCAGTCCTCCCATCATGAGTTACGGGTTTATGGGTGGTCACCTCAAGCTCAGGACTGGCCGTCGCTGTCATGGACACCCTGAAACTTAGCTGATAAAAGTCTCCCTCTGCTGGCCACCACATAAACTACAGGTATAAGCTCCTGCTTCAGCTTCTTTTTTACAAGTCAGAGGTGTGGTCTGTGCAGAAAAATTAACATAGATTTTGTTTGGGGTTTTTCCGTGCTTTTTGGCTAAGCTAACTTAGCTAATACTAAGAGTCGAGTCCACCAAGCCTAACACCTGCTGTCAACTCAGTTAACATTTTTCTTATTTCTAAAGAATGTTTTTGTCTCCAGATGCCACAGAAAATATTGATTTAGAAGCATTTTCCCAGAACAGACCATAAAATTAGTGACCAGAATCACTTTTTGTCTCATCAAGACTTTTTTTTCTAAGTTCCATAGTAATTTTAATTATTTTCAAAAATGTTGTGGAAATCCAAGAAAGTTTTTGTAATTTTACAAAATTATTTTTCAAGCACATTAGTACATTTCACATTTTCAACTCCTGAACTGATGGAAGAGCAAAAGGAGAAAGACTACAGGTGACAGCAGTTTCAGATGGAAAAAACACAGCAAGTTCACCAGAGCAGATAAGAGAGCAGAGCCGTACGAGGAAATGGAGATAATGGGAATTCTAAGAAATGGCTAATTTGGTGGTTAATGAATCATGTATTTGGTCTTTGTGCACAGCATGCAGTGTGTGAAGTAGCTGTGCACAAACTGTACCATGTGTTGCAGTCCATAGTCTGCCTGAGCGATGGACGTGCTGCTGAACGTGTTGGTCTCGATGATGTCAGCGCCAGCTTCCAAATATTCCTTTAAACAGAGGAGAGCACAGATTAAACACACTGCTGCAGTCTTGCACACATGGCTGTAAAATTTCAGTCTGTCATTCATTTATTTATTTTTTAATGAGATGTAAAGAGGGCTGTGAGAGTTGAAGATCATCTGCAAAACACAGAGATGTAAATCTAGAGGTCACCAGAACTAGAATCCCTCCACTCCTCGGTTGCAATTAGAAACTTGTCCATAAAAGTTATAAACAGAAGTGGTGACAAAGGTGAGCCCTGACAGAGTCCCCTCTCACTGGAAACTAATCAGACTTGCTGCTGCCAGTGCAGACCAAACTCATATTTTTGTACAGGCACTAGACAGCCAGGATCCCTGCAGAGGATACCTCTAGGAACTTGGTCAAGTGTCTTCTTTCAAGAATCTTCTGGTACCTGACAGTTGCTTTCCAGAGTGCCACAATTTAACCAAGACTCCTTAAGACTCCGCCTTCAGCCTTAAAGCCTCTCTCACCTGACCTCCAACCTCACAGCTGCAGCTCTAAGCTGCCTTATTGATGTTCTGCAGATGAGTAATCCCATTCCAGCTCCATGCCAGTCACCATGGCCAACTCCAGACTGGAACAAAATCCAGACACCATCACTGGGACTGGTTCCAGAATGCTGTGTTGAGGTGAGACTGACTATATCTAGTCTCTCAGCCTCACACACATATTCAGGTTCCTAACAGACCGCAGAGGTGACTTTCCTCGTTCTAACTTCCTCATACAAGTCTGGCAAAATTGCTCTTGGTCTGACCAGTCCCCCTGGGACCAACTTGTCTACCAGAGGCCCAAACATGAGGATTTACCCTCAATATCATCGCTAGTGGGATCAGTCACACAAATCCCTCCACCGTCACAAGGTGGTGATTCAAGCATCAGTTGTACATTGTTGTCACCATTAAAGAACATTCCAGTCCTTTAGCCAACTACATACCTGCATATGGCATGACTGTTAGTTTCTCTCATCTTATTCTTTGGAAAAATACAAGCTGGAATATTTCCAAAACTCCTCAGCTTAAAGCATAGAAAGTTTTCATAGAAAAGATGCACAACACAAAACAGAAGAGAACAAAACAGAAAATAAATACTTAGCACTGATAGGACAAAGAGAAAAATGCTGCTTCTACTGATCTAGATGCAATACCTTGTGTATTTTGTAAATGATATTTGGTTGTGTAATACTAAGAAGATCATTGTTGCCCTTCAGTGGCAGCTGGTGATCTTTAAACTCGTGTCCCCGGAAGTCTTCTTCCTCAAGTTTGTGTTGTTGGATCATGGTTCCCATCCCACCATCCAGAACCATGATCTTCTGTTGCAGCAACGTTCGCAGCTCCGACTCCATCAGAGAGCTGCATCCTGGAAACAGAATTCATCATTTTAATTCTGAGTTTCACTCTGCCATAGAGCAGATCTCTTCTTTCTGCTCAAAGTGGTGGAGCTCAGTCTGTAAGCATTAATTTAGTCCAAAATATGTGTATATGTGAAGCGAATTCTAGCGTTGTAAGACTCTGAATGTGAGGGGGAAAAAAATGAAACTGTTCTGCTGCTCTTAATGTAGTCTAGATAAGAATACATGCATACACATAAACCTGCGTGTTTATCATATTTCCATCTTTTTAATAATGTTTAATTCTCAAGCCGCAGCGGAGCCTAGTAGTTAAACCAGGTGGCCCATATACAGAGGCTCAGTCCTCATGCAGCGGTCGCTGGTTCGACTCCCGCCCTGTGACCCTTTGCTGCGTGTCTCCCCCATTCTCTCTGCTCCACAT
>JBAMYA010000006.1:7246953-7286490 GCA_037176975.1 Arrhamphus sclerolepis
TACATATGTAAATATAAATGTATATACATGTAAATATGTGGTGGTCGGTGGGTCAGACTGCAGGTGAGTCACTGGAAAACACCAGGATGGTCAGATAGATAGATAGATAGATAGATAGATAGATAGATAGATAGATAGATGTATAAGTAGAAAATAAAAACAAAAAAGTGGATGTGTCAGTGTATTCCAGCCAAGTGCCAACATCTCCAACAGATATCTGGGTTGACGTCCCAGTAGTAACAAAAATTGCAGCTAAAGGAAGTTTATCTTCATTTAAACATATTTAAGAGCTTGTTTAAAACATTTTTGATCCCTGCAGCTAGATTTCCCATCCATGACAACTGTACGGGGGTGATTTTAAGCATCATGTTGAGATGTCTGCATAGTATGAGCTGTGCAATTATAACCTAAGAGAGCAAAGTTTTTCCTGTTTTAAAGAAAATGTGTTTTGTTGTGCTTGGGTTTATAACAGTACGGACCACCACAGCTGGCTGTGGGTTGCCCTGGATGAAGCTTAGCTAAGCTGCATGTAGCTTCAGCCAACTGAGCATTGGCTAAATGCATGTTTTATTTATTTATTTTCTGATATCCCAACTAAAATGACATTTCAAAACATGAGGTCCTGCTGCAGATATCTCCCCTGGCAACCCTGCAGCTCCATGTCGAGGTTTGACTGAAGGAGTCATGCGCCACTGTAGATCATTCCAGGACCTTAACAAGCGGAAGGCTGCTGGGACTTGCGGTCAATCACACCAAAAATGACAGACCGAGGGCAGTTGGCTTGCCTGACTGCAAGGCCATCCCTGCGAGGGTTCATTGGTTGACTGAGCTCTGCTTGTCTTCATTCCAGCTCTGGTAGCACTCCATCCATCTATTGCTACGGATAATAGAATAGTTAATATTCACCATTTTAAAATACATTACTGAAGAAAAATGCTTTACCACAAAGAAGAACAGACAATTTTGATTGCATAATAACCTTTGTTGTCATATCATGTGCTCACCTGTATACCAAAAAACAAACAAACAAGGGGCTATATCCTGTTTGTACTCTGAATTAAGCCTGGCTAACCCAGCAGCGCAGAAAAAAATGCAATTCCTTCAGTGACCACTAGAGGCTGGCTCAAAAGCAAGTCAATCCCCAATAGCATACATGTTAAAATGACCCAACTTTGCAGCAGAAATAAACATTATAGCCTGGTTCAAAAAAAAAAAAGGTGACAACTGTACAGGAGGAATTTGTAAGTACTACATCAGATAAAACTAAATAAAGCTACAAATATATGAATAACTGGGGGGCAGCTAGTCTTTTGATGATAGCTAGCATAGCCAGCGGCTAGCTTTCACCACTTTTGGCTCTGAGCTGTGAATTAAAACCTAAATGTGCATAGTCATTCTTCTTTTAAAGAATATGGCTTGTGGGGATGTTCACTGTACCACGTTTCTGCTGCAACCAGCTTTTAGTCAGCCTGGATGTACTTGGGGTGACGCAGCCTGAAGCAGCTTGCTATTTCAGCAGTAAGTGAATTAAGGTGGGTGTGATCCGGCAGCCATCCAGGCCTTCTCATTCTGCCTATTAGTAAAATTAAAAAAAGGGGAAAAAAAAGCTTCAAAAGCACTCCTCAGAAGTTTGTGTGACATCACACGGGTTTTGTTCTTTTTTTTTTTCTTATAGAGTATAAAGTCAAAATCTAACAGTGAAAGAGCATTCATAGATGTCACACATATATGCAGAGTCCATATCAAACTTTAGGCTTCGTTCTTTTCTGATCAGCGCAGCAAACAAGGGTTTATTTGTGAACATAAAAAATAAAAAGTTTTGAGAAGCTAAATACACATACAATTAGTTTAGAATTGTTTTCAGAGCCTGATTTAAAAACAAAACAAAAACGCCTTATTGTTTTGCACAAATGCATTTAATGACATTAATCATGGCTGAGTTCCATTTGGTGAAGGTGGTGGTTCTGGTGGTGGTTCTGGTGGTGTTGGCTGACCTGGACAGCTTACGACTCGAGTTAACAATTAAGCCATCATCAAATTTGATCAATTACACCTGTGCTTTCCCAGCTTTAACAGGTCAGATCAGAGCAATGATGCAAAAGGTGCATTGTAAAATGAAAACTTAAAGCCATTAGGTATATCTTCAGTGACTGTTAAAGAAGATAACTGTCCCAGTTTATCTGTTTATTGGTGGGATTGCTGACAAAGAACAACACCGCTAGTTTGTTTAAAACATAAATACAAATCAAATCAACCACCTCACCTTTCATTAACATAAAGAAAGGCGTTTCACAGAACACATACAGGCCGATATGATGGGCCTTCTTTGCTTGACAAACCTGCATTATTCATAAATAGATTACCAACAGATTTTCAATGTCACACAGAAGATAACTAGTATGAGCAGTGTGCACTTAAATCATCTGATGTGACCAAATATTTGAAAAGCAATATGGTTATGAGGCTTACAGAGCATCAGGATAATAATAAAATTAAAAAAAGCAAAATTTTAGTTGAGGCACCTGGATATTAACAACGCAACATCACTTTGTATTATATTAATTTTCTCTCGTTGTATTGACTAGGTTTGCCTCCGGATGAGTCCTGCAGCTTAGAAGAAGGTTAAAACAATGGACACAAACGTATTAGGTAGAAGAAAATGATACGACTTCAACAGGAATACCACTGGTACGATAACCACGCTCCTCAGCATCAGCAAACGATGAAGATCGGTGCTCCCCTGTCTGATTGTCAACCTTTCTTTTGTGCTTTTCCACAAGGGGGGTTGTTGCTACAAGTTAAATAATCGTTTCGGGCACATGAAAAAATATTTGTGGTACAAGTCTTTCTCAACTAATTCTTGTCACAGTGTGTGAGAAGGCAGCAGAGCGCAAAGTCTTAGCCACCCTTCCTCTGCCTGAGAAAGGGCACAGGCAGAGTCTGGAAGGGTGAAAAAAACCTGATCAGTCAAATCCCTCGAGAAATATCCAAATTATTTTGGAGTACGTCAACATTCTGGACAGAGAAGTAGAACACTGAGAGACTGGAGCCCAAATTGTTGTTTTTTTTTTTTGCTGTGTTCCCTGCACAGATTGTGTTTTCTCCTTCCTGAGCAGTGAATGAATACTGAATACATTTGACTCAATTTATAAACATTTCATGCTTTCTTTTTTCCATGATGTCCTTGATGGAAGATTGACTGGTATGTTTGGTTTTTTTTTTTCCTTTCCTTTTTTTTTAAGTTTGTTCTTTTGGTGGTTGGGTTGGAATTCTAGCAATGTAGGGAAAAATAAATAATTTTCAGCATCTCAGGCTGACTAAAGATAGAGGACCAAACAGTATATCCTTCAGTCTTGCATTAGCATTTCCCTCCAGTTGAAACTGTGATTAGGTCCATGTGTCAAAGGCAAGATGGGTGGGTCGACCAGCTGCCACACTCCTGTCTCTCCCATTTCTTCACAAGCACAAAAACCCAAGTAAGGAATCTGCAAAAAAGAAGACACAGATGTGCTTATTATCAAGGAATAATAGATCGGAACTGGAGAGCATTCAGTGGAAATGAAAGGAAGCATTGAAGCTAAAGCAGTGAACTGACCTTTCGGACAACTTGCACAAAGTCCTTGGAGTTTTGGGGGCTGAGGCCCTGGATCTGGCGAGTGCAAGCCTCTAGGGAGGAAGCATGGGCCACAATCAAGACTGTGTTTCCTGTGTGAAAGAGGTAGAGAACATAAGAGACACATTCCACGGATAGCATTAGGTTACTTTAGTGTATAGGCTCAGCAGCTGCGAACATACAGTATTCATGTAATTCAGCAAATTATTCAATAGTAAGGTACTCATTATAGCACAAACATATAAATATTTAATTGCTTTGTGGTTTTAGGGTGTTTATGGAGGATTACACACATCCCATTGTTTATTTAGATATTTAAAACCTTTGTGTGTTTAAGTGTATTACAATAATACATTTCAGAACAAGAAAGAATCTACTAATGAAAACACTAAAATGAAAATGTCTTCAAGAGAAAGCTGCTTTTTCCTTTTTTTTCAGCTGGTGAGTGCTGCTAACATCAGATGTTAAGTTAATCTGTAATTAAGTTAAACCTCACCCTGATTTTTGCACTCTGCCAGGATCTCGCGGGTCACTTGGAAGCTCCTGCTGATGTAGGTGTCGTAGGACTCCGACACCGCCAGCTTACTTATGGGAATATGAGGTCTGGGGGAAGATTCATAGTTACAAGAGATTCAAATGTGTGGTGGAGTCACAGATCAACGATAATAAAGAGTCAGCGTTGGAGCACACCTGTACGTTGTGTCCACACTCATGTTGGCAGCAGCCAGCTCGGCCAGGGGGATCCAGGCGGGTAAACATGTGCCGGAAACCCATTTGGTCCATTCAAACAAACCAGGCTCCACACGGATTTTTGTCTTTCCCTCCTGCTGGAGACCTGACCGAGAGTGGAGCCGACAAAAAAGGTTTTCAGAGATCAAAGCATCTTTTATAAATATTTATATAGATGAACTTCCATTGGTTGTAAAGATAAAATAAAATATAATTGGTGCAATGGTTATTTTATTGTTATTTTGTTCCTTCACTATAAAATGACAAGACCTGAAACTTTGAAGATTTCAACAAGGCAACATATATATATATCTTTAAAGTTTTACTGCTTTCAGAAAAGTAAGCTAAAAGTTCGTATAAATGGGAAAAGGTACAAGATCTCCTGTCTGAGCTTTCCTTTTTCAATCCGTTGAAGTCTCTGGAAACTTCAAAGGTAATGTTTATATAAGACAAATCCAAAGCAGAGTCCATTTTTATCGGGTCCATCGTTATCAGGTAAAATTCACAATTAGAATATACAGGCTATACCAGCTGAAGAATGTGATTAGATGCTTGACTAACCTCTGGTAAAAGTAATAACGTAGGGAATGAAGATAAGATCCTACCCTGCAGGATGTTCTGAGCTGTCTGGATGCAGCGAAGAGAAGGAGAGCAGTAAACAAAGTCTACTGTGGTGTGGCTCTCTAACATGGCTTCACCTAAAATAGAAAGAAACACAGGGTGGGTCCATTGGCAGTGATTCCAATCTTAACCCTGACATTTATTTGGTAAACAACATCAAAGTGGGAATGAATCATACATACCTACAAGACGAGCCTGGGTGGAGCCAAACACAGTAATTGGACAATCTTTGTCATAGTCTCTGTGACCCCCACTTCTAGATGGTAGGCTGGATGGCATGTTCAGATTAGAGCGGATGTATCTACCTGCACATGACAATTATAACACTTACATAGGAAGGAAATATTAATGCCAAGCGTATGTTGTGTCAGCCTGTTTAATAAAGAGGTAAATATTTTCTGCATTCTAACCTTTGGAATCAAAGCACTGAGTGATCCAGTGTTTGCCAAACACCACATCCATCCTCTCACCATGGCGACACACAAAAAGCCTCATCTTGGACAGAGAGGGTGGACCACTTGGCTTTGACACCTAAGTTTGAGATTAATTTCAGACAGTGAGGGAAAAATACATCAATAACAGTTCTCAGGTCAAACTCTTGCCGAAAGCCTACACAGCTGTAAAGTAGTCTTTGTTATAATGTACCTGCATAGGAGAACAGAGGCCAGTGAGGCTTGAAGCCTCCATAAAACTGTCAAGTAGACTGTCATTTAGCTGTCCATCCAATAATAACCCACTCACAGTGGTACCAGAGGTAGATGGAGAGGCACAGTTGAGAAAGGAGTGAGACCTGTCAATCAAACACAACATATTAAGCTTTACCCTTTTACAGCCCAGTTTGCCCCAGTGAAATCTGTACTTGAATGTCGTTCCTCACCCATGGACGACCCATGTGTCAGACTCATCAGCGCGGCTAACGTAGTTTTCAGGCAGTAGGCCGGACAGCCCTGTGCCCAGCGAAGTGCCGTACACCCAGCCCTCACTGGCAGTGCTCTGCTCCATTGGAGACATGAAGATGAAGTCTCCTTGCAACAACTCGAGTTCATCGTCATTCTGAGGCACATATGGGTACATGACTTGCAGCGTCTGCAGAGGGAAGATGGTTAACAGACGTTAAGAGAGTGATCGTTTCAAGCAGCAGAGTCACAACCAGTACAGGGGAATAATGCTGCTCAAAGCACAGATATCCAACGTTAGCTGCTGCGTGGTACTAATCTGCCTCCGCCATCTTGGGATGGTGTTGTCATTAGTGTTGGACAGTTGGTTCCTATGGACGCTGAATAAGATTGTCATTCAGCCAAGATAGAATTAACCCTGTTGATTATATCTAATTGAATACCAAATTCATACCACTCCACATACACTGTTGGTGTACTCAGATGTGTATAGTTTAGTTATTATCACAGTATAATAATAATGATAGTCATAATAAAGAGGAAAATGAAGGAGAACAACACCATGTTCATGTTTTTCTTCATGACATTAATTCAATTTTGACCCAGCCATGACGCTAAAAGAAATATATATAAGCACCTAGAGACAACTTAGTTATATAAATAAATAAAAAAAAATAAAATTGAATTGAACTGAATTATGTGGCGATGTGGCAGCAGTCGTAAGTCACACTCATCCCGTGGTCTGTGGGACATGCAGCATCTGGTGTTAGATATCTGCACTTATTTCAAAGAGGGAAAGCCTACCTCATGATTAGCAAAGCGAATATCCCTGGACAAAAGCACAGCCAGCCAGTCACAGCCTGAAGACGCATCCACGTTTTTGGCCAACTTCTCCAAAACTGGAAGATGACTGGTTTGAAAGTGGTATGCCAAAGTGACATGAAGTTGTTTCTTGTGGGGCTCAACATGAACATCTGGATGAGAGAAAAAAAATAAAAGTATGCAGTATACTATGAATACAATGTACACCGCTCCCTTCCTGGTTCTTCACTAAGGATTATTTACTCACTTGCAATAATCCAACATGGCAACCGTGGTCACAGTGTTTACTATGTGGAGTTAGTCAAAAGGTAACTATAAGATGTAGCTAAGGGGACCCCAACCTGCTTTAGAAGTTGCTTCAGTGGCAAAATCAGCAGCAAAGCTCTTCAGAACCTCTGCCATCTGCTCTTCCACAAAGAGACCAATGAAGGTCGAGGATGTGTAGAGCTCCAGAGGGAGGGGCATGGGTATGCGACTCTTCCACCTGGCCACAGTGGTCTGCAGGGCCTCAGACAGAGCCTCCACTTTGGCATCAGCACACTAGGTACAGAGGAGACATCAATCCAAAACTTCCATGGCAATTCAACTGAGGTTAAATGGAGAGTGTAAAATCCACGTCAGGATCTAGAGTCAGGAGGTTGGAAGTTTCTTGTTTTTTTGATTATGAGAGGGCGTTCGTTTTCAAGAAAACGCTCTACAGAAGGGAACTGGGTCAGAGGTTGAAACTAAGCAGGGATTTGAAAGTTGAAATACTTGGTCACTTCTCTTTTAGAGTAAACATTAACCTCCATCTATATTATTTACTGCATTAGCGACAGCTTTGCTGAGACCTGATAGTAGTTAACAAAAATATTTGATACATGCTGGAACAGCTTACTCTCAAAGAAACAATGTCTCCTAACACTGCAAAGACGTACACAAAAGGCTGAAGCTTACCATGAAGAACTGGCAGAGGGTGATGTGGGGAAAAATGTTGTGTGCCTTGTTCTTGCCACAGGAAATACGAGACTGTTTCCAGAAGTGTGTGAGCTGCTGGAGCAGCGGTCCACTGGGTCGCAGGTATAGCACATACTCTCTGGGTAGGGGGTCATCCAGGAAAGGGTCATCCACATGAGAAAAGAGCCTGAAGGGAGGTGATGTTTTAAAAAGGGAGACAAAAAAAAACAAAAAAAACAAACTGAACTGCTAGTGTCCAGCAGAGGGCAGTAATGTTGTAAAAGCACAGTGACACATCAAAAAACGTTAAGCACTTAGGTCAAGAAATGTTTACCATAAAAAAAACCTTGTATTTCATTTCCTGTTAAGGATTAACAACCATGGGAGGGGAATGTGTGTGAAATGTGTGTGTGCTGCTCTCACCAGTCACAAGCGGCCTGGACATTTTTGCCTCCTGTCGACACTAAAGCTTTCAAGCTGCAAAGAGAATGAAAAAGGGAGATCAAAGCACAGTCACAAAATCAATACTTGCTCTTCTGGACAGGGTTTATTTGGAGGAGATTGCAGCGTTGCCACATGACAAAGAACAAAGAACAAAGATGCTGAGGGAGCAGTGAAATAACAACATGCACACAATAATTAATAACAGAAGTTCATTATTCATACCAGCGGCTCATGAAACAGCTGTCACTGATCTGAAACAGTCTTATTCTTTGCCATAAAATTATCAAGAGATCTCATCTCTATCATTAATTACACGTGCTTCTGCGTCTCGGACAAACAAATCCCTGTGCTCAGAGCTCACTCGGGCTGAGCTTTGATCCAAGTCTGAACATGACATCGATACAGAAGGGTTGGTCAGATTAAGTAACCAGCTCTGTATCAGGGGTTTTGGAGTAGACCAGTTCATATACTTGCTTAATTTATTCTTACAGCAGCAACATGTGAAAAAAAAGGTGCTGCTGTTTTTTTTTGTGTTTTTTTTTTTAATCAAAGTTTTGTCATCCTTCAGACCACCACAAGCAAAATCCTCCGATCTGATAAAACAGAAAACTGCTATTTTTTTTTCAAGATTTTGTCAACTCTAGAGGCCTTTATTGAACTATAGTAACAGAAGATGTGGTAGAGAGAGAGGGGGGGGTAAACACACAGTAAAGGGTCGCGCGCTCATGACCGCGGCTTGAGAACTGCAGCGCTGTACGTTGGCCGTCTACTGTAACCACTGTGCTACTCAGTGGCCCAAAGACTGTGCTATTTTGCAAAATATTCCAACAGGGTAACATGGAGGAACCCTGTGACTGTTCACCATCTCAGACCTGTTGCTACAGTCAAACATGGTGATGGTGTGAAAGAGTTTGAGGAAATTATTCATGATAAAGAGAAAGATGGCTGTAGAGATCTTTTACAGTGTGGTTAGGATTTCATGGTGAGGTTTATATAACACAAAGTGACAGTTACACTTTGTAGCATGTGGCTAACTTAGCTTTAATCTAAAATAGAGCTTTGGGCCACTGTATAAGAGATTAAAACACTGTCTAAAATGTGCTTTTGTTTGGTGTCTTTCTTGGTTCCTTGCTCATTTTCTCTTCTGTGATTACTTCCTCAAACATCATAGCTGCCTCTGCTGTCATGGCCGCTGTAGGTTTCATTGTTTGTTTGTTTTTTTATGTGACAAAACACCATAAACTGATATTGTTACACAAGCAGGTTTAGCTGATCTCCAGTTAACACCTTCTGAAAACCAAAAGTAAGCTCCAATGTAAAAAATTAACCCTGCAAAGTTAATAGAAAGAACAATAAATTGTTTTATGTCAAGAAAAATTATTTTATCCAAAAAAAAAAAAACAAACAAACATCTATTCACCCCCCCAAAAATTATATCCTTACTAAAGTATTGGATGTGACTATTTCATCTCAACCTATTCGGTCATTTAGTCGATTATTGACGCAAACTTTAAGGGGAATTTTAAATCACAGACTGCCAGGACATCCTAATACTTGATGAGTAGTGAAAATCAGTTGCATGATTTTGCAATTTAACAAAAAGAGTCACAACATGAACACTAAAATGTACATAATGTACATGAAAGGCTCAAAAGCCTTTGGTCATCATACACAAAACCATGAAATGGGTCGAATGTCGTTAAATGTACAAACTCACAGGATGTAATTCAAGTCTACAGCTGTCAGAGCTGGTGGATGGAAGTAGATGCAGTTGAACTACCTGACAAATTCAGCTCGGACAAGGGCTGTGAGAATTATCGATAAAAGGTGACAGCGGCAAATCTCAGCAATACTCACAAGCTACATTTTACACAAAAATACACACAAAGGTCTGTTGGACCAATTGCAGGTGCCCTCGGTGCAAATTCAGCAGCAATGAGAATTTAAAGACCAAGAAACTTCTGTACAATAACTTGTGTGGATTTTATACAAAAACCTGCTGGAATTTTGTGTACGCACAAAAAATTCATATGCACAAATCCACACACATACTTTTAGTACTTCTAATGCAGAGTTTTGCTATCACCTTCAATGTGAAATTGAGCACACATGGATGAGCACAACACTCTGCTTTGTCTCCTGCCTCACGTAGACCAATTTCAGCATGATAATGAGTGAAAACACACATGGGCAACCCACAGATCTATACAAAGAAAATGGAAGAAGCAAGCAGGAAAAAAAAGAAATTTCACCAAATATGAACTTAAGATACTCCTTTCTGAAGGTGAGGCCAGTAAAAATATTTTATTTGGCACATTTACATCTGGCATAAATAGTAAAGAAAAAAAGAAAAGAAAAAGAATGAAATGGGGATGTTGTGGAATCCATGAATGCAGAATGCAAATTTTTTTTACTGCAGTGTAAAAAAAAACTAAATAACTAAATAGTCAAGGATAAAGGGGGAGATGAGGCAGACAGCTGCTGTGCACCAGTGACGTCTGGCCAGAACAGGTGATGGATACAGGGTGAAAGATTTCACACCATTTGCACCACACTGTGTAGGACGCCACATGCAGCACAATGCGGCACAATGTGGCACACCTCATGAGGGCGATTTCAAAAGCTGTAACAGCACTGTTCCATTTTGGCAGCTAGAGTGGCGGGAATCCTCCTCCGTCCTCCTGAATTCAGAGATGCTGGTCTCCACTGCAGAGACTGGTCACATTAAAAAGCTTGGCAGGCAAAGGAATGAAAAATAAATTTACCTTCACCTGTCCAGTTTAATTCATTAAACCTCAGGGACAGATTAAAGTATGGGCGGCATGCGCAGCCACCCAGAGCGGTATCATGACAGGGGACGACACTTTCATTTTCTGTCATTTCTAATTTGCATGTCACTTTAATTGTATCCTTGAGTTGATATTTTCTGGGTCGGGGAGAGAGGTGGGCGTCCTTATAGGCTTTCCCTTTGTTAACAAGACTCTGACTAGCTGATCTCTGAGAGTGAGAGCTGTCAGGACAGCAGCTGCCTGTCAGACAGCTTTCAAATACAGAGGAGAAGGGGAACGGGGGGTCACAGATTGGTGATTGACAAATCAATGACGTTACCTAAGGCTATGTCTGCACTAATCCGTATTATTGTAAGACACTGAGCAGATCTACATCTCAGCTCAGAGCTGGAAGAGATCTCCATCCATGCTACACCACTGAAATCATGTATCAAACGTTCATCCATGCCCACCGGACGTGCTAATGTGAACGAAAACAGATTGATCACACAACGCCTTTCCTCCTGCACATTTACAGTTTAATTAAATCCAGTCTTTGGCTGCATGCCAACCAGTGTTTTGCGACTAGTAGCAATTAAAAACTACTGCTGCCAGATACGAACCGTTCCTGTGATGTCACACACTGCAGAAACAAACATAGCTGCTTCCTGGCTAGCACACGTGAAGCAAAAGCATTACAAATTCATGTTTATTTTTCTCAGAAACAGGTGAATTTCGCATCCTAATTTTTTTGTTGAAATATTGATTGCAATATGGATTTATTGGAGTGTCACATTTCCTTAAGACATGACATCAAGCACAAGTGTCACATCTTAAACCTGAACTCAGCTAGTGGCAGTGCTGTCGGCCCAAAGGCGTCTGGGAAACTGTGAAAAGTCCAGTAACTTGTGCTGGCACAGACCCAAGTCTGAAATTGTAGTTTAGAAAAGTCTCAGATACTCCTCATCTTGTCATTTTTCTATCAAAGTTTTAATGACCTCCATATTTATTTTCCAGTCTCTTTAACATACATTCCAAAATAGAGGTACGTTTCTCCCATAAACCTAAACTGAAATGAATCCTAATTAATAAACATTGGTATAGATCAGTCTCCTTAAAAAGGGGTAAATCTGTTGGTCCTGAGGGAGGTCACACTGAATACTGAATGTTGCTCACAAAGCAATTTTAATCACGTTGTGTGGTTTTATTTTGTCAAAATAATATTATCTTGAGGCTGATTGATACGAGCTATAATGCATGGACTACATTTGATCAGATCAGAGAATTTTGCTCACCATGGTCTGACAGACAACTACAAAGCCCACAAAATTTTCGTGGTTCCAGACTTTGTCTGTTTCAAACTGCAACACTGCAGAAACGTTCTTGACTTTCACCCACGTCTGTGGCTTTACGCAATCACGCTTCAGAGGACCAAACAGTTCTTTCAACCACATGGCCTAGTTTCCACTATGACAAGCAGCTGCTGCTATGACACAACGCTTAGTTAGGTTTCTGCCCTCTTAATTATGTGCAATAAATATAATCAGGGACACACAGAGTTGTAGGAGCATCACAAGGACCACTATGGAAGCTGGATAAACCAGAGCTCAATTTCAAGTGTTACAAGGGATCTGAACATCTGGAACAATAGAATTTATTTTGATCTTTCATTATCAAGAAGAAAACAAAATACTCAAATTCATTTTTTTTAAAGTTTGCTTTAGCAAAAAAGGGAAATATTGGTGTTCACAAATATCACTTTAAATCTCAGGCAACTTTTTCCTGAAACACAGGAGAGCTGGTTTCGTAATTACTCTCGAGTGCTCAAAATCTAATTAGTGTCTTTTTATAAAACCTCCGCAGTGAAGTCTGCCTCTGATGGAGTCAGACTTTCCATCCACAACCTTCTGTCAGTCAATCTAGTTTTGACATACCTTTCACTTAATACACTGATCCGATGTCTGCTTAGTCATTTCTGAACTCTTTATTCAGACCCAGCTGCATCTTTCCAGGGACACCTTTATACTACAATTTCTCTTTCAATTGTTTTTTTTTTTTATACTTGTGAGTAAATAAACATTGTCTTTACAGCACTGAGGATTTCCAATTCAGCTCCAAACCACGCTACTCCATCTCCTTTCAGCTTAAGAGCTTAAGTTCTTTGTGTGTTATGTGAAAAAACAAAGCAAAGCCCCGAGTCAGTAAATCACCCATTCATCACATTAACTAACCCAAAAACAAAACCCTCACAAAAGCAGTGTGATTTCTCTAAAGGAGCACTGTGCTGTCTGCTTGTCACTGCTCTGCAGGACCACTGTAATATTACAATGAACCCAAAATAAAAATCTATCAGCTGATAAACATTTTGTTTTCCGCGTCATTGTAAAGCCACCATTTGACTTTATTCACAACGTCATACAGCAGCATCTCTGTGTAACGACGCTGAAAATGTTCATAGTGCGGCTCTGCTGTTTAAATTCAATGAGCTATTTTTAAATGTGTCCCACTGAGAGGGTCCTAGATACAGCGAAGTCCCCAAACCCTGGGGCAGAGCGCCGTGACAGACTAAAGAGTGCAAGATGGGAGTGCCAAGCCAACAGGATCGTGACAGATGGCTCAGACAGATCTACAACAGTGTGCACAAATGTGAATTAAAGTAGGTCAAAGTTGAAACAAACACCAGCCACAAATATGCTACAAAAAGATGAGAAAGTCTCTTGTTCGTTCACCTAAACAGGCCACATCAGATACATCATTATATTTAAATGACCCGGTTACTGACAATACAAATCACCACTGTGTGTAGAAGGCTTAAAACACAGAGCCATTTGTTGGCTACAATCATCTTATTCAAAGATTCCACCTGGTACTGTGTGGAGGCGGCAAACACGGGGATTTTTCTTCAGAAAGCATGAAGGGATTACAAGCAGATGTGACTAAGGCATCACAAAACCAGAGTGAGGCTACAGCATTCGATGGCTTACTTCTTATCTCAATGGTACTTTATGCAAGTAATACGGAACAAATAACAGATCCTATACTGTCTCACTGCCAACATACATGATGATCAACTCTATATTGATAGAGTCCAGCAGCAGATTTGGCTTTTTTTTTTTTAACTGAAATGGCACATAAGTCTCTGCAAAAAAGATAAATAACCAAATTAATAAATAGATCATTTAATGCATGAGGCCAGATTCAGTCTTTAGAGGACCTGACCTCTCATGGACAAATCTGTGCATGAAACAGAAACAGTCCCATTTCTGATTTTTTTGTACAGTTAACACCTATAGCTTCACAAGTACAAATGGTGTCACGATATGAATGTTGTGCAATCCAGAGACACTGAATGAGCGCTCAGGGGGCCGACTGGCCCTCAGTCCATCCGTGTCAGCCAAGAAACTGTGAAGTAGATGAATCAGAGAGAAGAAACAGAAACAGAAACCAGGTACCAAAGACTGGATGCCACTGCATCCTGTCGCACAGCAAAGACAAGTTCAGCCGTTTTTTGCTCAGACTTGTATTTTCTTAGCGGAAAAGCAGTTACAACAGACATCACACATTTTCTAGTCTTTAGTCATGATGCAGGTGTAATTTAGCCAGACTAAGCTACTACTGTCCAACAAGTAACTGCTTAAGTTATGTAAAATATTAAGTTTCTTTACCAGTCAAAACGCTTAATAGGCCTTTAATCACAACGCAAAGAATGCATTTACCAGATACATCTGTTTTGTTAGTCAAAAGTAACCTTGCTCTTTTAAAATTGGTAAGGAAGGAGATTCAACATGGCATCTGAGAACTGTGTAAGCTACGGTAAAATACATAACAACATATCAATAATTGAGAAGAATATGATTTATGAATGTAAAGGTTTATCATGTTGGACTAATATAAAGCGCCATGTCTACAGGGAGGCACTCGTGCAGTAATTATTGATGATCCTGTATCTAGGCCATGAATGAGACTGGTAGATGTTAAGACTTTCAAAGGTCTGGATTCCAAAAAGGCAAAAAGACAGGACAGAATTTTCCATTTTTACTCTAAAAACCTCTCCTTTTCACCCTTTCCCTCCTTGATTTTCAGGCAAATTATCTCTTTCAGATAAGCTGAAGAGGATCTATTATGTTTGAAGAAGAAATAAGTAAAACTTAATTCCCAGTCAATATGCTTACAAAAAACAACAAGAGGGTAATTCAGAATGCCATAAAGACTTTGCAGAACATACCCATTCTTTTTTTTTTTTTAAATGTTTTGTTGTGCTGCTAATTGTACCAACAGACTGCTGTGACAGGCTGCGGCCTGGAAGACGAAGCTTAGCGAAGCAGCAGGCTGCTTGTGTTAAACCAAGCATCAGCTAAATGCAGCAGTAATTTCTGATGTTTCCTCCAAAACATCTGAAACAGGAGGTCCTGCTGCAGATGTCTGCTGGCAGCTCCACCAACTTGGCTTGACGGGAGGAGGCAGGGGCCATTTCAGGACCGTTTTAAGCAGAAGTCTGCTAGGACCCACAGTCAATCGTCAAGCAACTACACGTAAGGTTTGTGTGGTCCAGCTGGCTTCTCAGCTCTGTGCATTCAACCCTTTTGACGCTGTGCAGTACAAGGAAAAAGAAGTATCAAAAATCCCTCTTCTGAAAACCTATGGATGATGTCACACAGGGTTTTTCCAGTTCTTCTCATACAATCTGTGGTCCCAGCTTATTTCAAGCTCATAATGTCTGTGACCTGTTTAATCAAGCTGAAAGCTTGTCTTTTTTACTTTATCAATAGAAGTGCATATTTCCATGCCATTACAGAAGTACTGCATGGTCATAAGATCAAAGCTATAGGTGCAGACATTTTCAACGGTTTTAAATGCGCAAAATACTACATGATACAACCTAATTTAAAGTTAATGCTCACAAAAGATAGCCAGCTACCTTGCAACTGTGAAAATGTATCATATGTCAAAGTCATTGAAATGTAAGTCATAAGTGAGAGGAAACAAAAAGTGAATTGAAAGTGTAATTTGTTCTTTTTGTATCCTGACACAGCGAGTGCATCAGCAGCTTTCCTGGAGACATCCACGTTCGTCTTCCAAGGTGAGTTTTTTGAAACCACTATTCTATTTCACCTGGGATCTGATGACATTTTTCCCATCTCCCATCTGTTCTCTATAGATTTTTGGCACATGACATAACTTTAGGTTTGGATTAAGTTTGTTGTCTCATACACTTTTGGTTGTTGTTCCTCCATTTTACTTTACTGGTTATACAAAATTCTTTCTTTGTAATTTGCTTAAACAGTTAATAAATAAGTTACTGATGGGACAAAAATATGGATTTTGTCAGTATTCTAAGCTTTGAAGCTGATGTATTTACTATATTTTGCTGAACAGGGTTTTTATGCTCCAAGCGCATACCGCCAGTAACAACTTCCACCAACACTGAAAAAGTTCTGAATAAAATGTTTTCAATAAATGCCTCCAACTTCTGGTTTGCTTTTAGAAGGGAAAAGTTAACTATAAATTACATCTGCTCTACAAAGTTAAAGCACAAATTAGAGATAACGAATGGGAAGTGTGAAAGTGAGAATTTTCTTTTTACGAACAGTTTCACACTACAAGTATAAATGAAAGCTTCTGTTATTAGATGTGGCTTTACTTTATTTTCACATGCACTACCGCTGCAGGCATTATTGGAAATGGCCCTTCATTTTACCCACATATGGTGCACGTGTTCATTTCCCCTTTCTACATTTGACCCCACCTCAGATCAAATGTTCTGGCTGGGTTTTGCATGTTTAGCATGTTTGGTTTTTCATATATGTAAACACTCACTGGACTGTTTATGACATTTAACTTGGACATTTGCCAGGCTGCTAGACAACTTAGTTTGACAAACCACGACTACATAAATAGCATGCTTTTCATGGTGGATCATTAGTTAGAAACATGAAAGAAAAGAGGAAACCATAATTTAACACACACACACACAAATATATACACATGCTACAACACTTGCAGCTAGATGCTCCCATGGGCTCGTCCCTTACTTAGCTCTGCGAGCAAATCAACATTTCCTGTTTACAAGCCAACATCTCTAACCACTTATCAGTCCAGCAGCGCAGAGAGAACCGTTTCTGAGCAACATTTAACAGTTCCCTAAGAGAGCCCCTCATCAACTGGCGAGAGACGTGCTTTTCTTTGGCCAACTTGTCAAGCTGTGCTCACTCATGCTGTGCCAATGGTGAGCCACTGTCAATATTTTCACTTGCTGACTGGTGAGGGTGGCTTACTTCATGTCTGAGACTAAATTATGAAATTTGCATGGAAATGTCATATGTGGATTGGGAACTTGATGCAAGTAAAAGCCAAGAATAGGCTAAGCATGATGAATTTAGTCCTGGACAAGCCAACCAAGCCACCCTGCTGTGTTTCTGAACCAGTTAGCTAAACTATTTAGCCTTCACCAGAGAAGTGCACCATTCCTTGGTCGCTAGAATTTGAAAAACTCAAACAGTCTTCTTAAAGTTTTGAATATTACTGAGAAGAAGAATAACAACTCGGATAGGTTGCATGAAAACACGCAGGCATTGCCAGCGACGCAGGACTCGGACCGGGATGGAGGGATGATGGAGCTAAGATGCTGCATCTTCGGGGTCAAGAAACACTTGAGGAACGAATGAAACAGAAACACGACTTATTTGGTCACGAGAGGTGCCGTGTCTGCCACTCCACAGGAGTTTTTGTTATGGCTTGAAGAAGATAATATTTTTCGGGAGAGGAATGCCGAGTTCGGATCGGAAGACTGCACCTAGTTCGGTCCTGAAAACAAGAGAGAGATAATTTTACCAAAATTACAAAATTTTAAACGTTCTCAGTGTGTGAGAAACCTGGGTGTTCTTTTTGACTCTGAGCTGGATTTTATTTCACATATTAGAAATATAACAAAAACAGGGTTTTATCATCTAAAAGGCATCGCCAGAGTCGCCCATTTCTCTCTCTTGATAGCATCGGAGGTGCTGATGCTTTTATCTCCAGTAGAACAGCCTACTGTAATACCCTGCTCTCTGGTCTTCCGAAAAAGAGTATTTCAAGTTTACAATTATTACAGAATTCAGTTGCTCTTGTGCTGACGAGGACCAGAGGGCGGAACCACATTACACCAGTTTTGAAATCGCTGCATTGGCTCCCCATGTGTTTCAGGATTGATTTTAAGGTTCTTTTATTAGTTTATAAATGTCTTAATGGTCTTGGGCCTTCTTATTTATCAGACCTCCTTTTTAAGTATGAGCCCTTGCGGACCCTGAGGTCCTCGGGTACCGGCCTTTTGATTGTTCCTAAAGTCAGGACTAAAAACTATGGCGAGACCTCATTTCATCATTACGGCCCCAGACTTTGGATCAGCCTACCTGAGGACCTCAGGGCTGCAGGAACCTACCTTTTTAACTTGGCTTATAGCTGAACTTTATTTATTTATTTGAACTGTTATTTATTTATTCTATTTCCTCACTTGTTTTTGTTTTTGTTTATTTTAACGTAGTCATTTAATTGTATAGTCATTCATTTATGTATTTATTAATTTCTTAGTTGCTCTTGTTGGTTTTAAGGTCATCTGAAATTTTATCTACTTTTAACTCGTGTTCTCCTCATGGGGGTCCTCCACGTTGGGAGCTGCACCTCTTATGTCGTCGATCTCGGTGATTGTGGGTGGAGTAGCTCACCACGTGGACTGATCCACGTTTCCTCACCTGGTTCAGCGGTGCCAAGATGACAGTTTGTTCAAAATGGGGCCAAAAGAGGTTGTTTTTTTATTTTAACTCCGATTATATCCTTGGGTGTGTGATGGCTTTTAAGTTGTTCTTTTTTTGCTGTTGTTCTTTTAATTATGTAAAGCACTTTGTGTTACTTTCGTATGAAAAACGCTCTATAAATAAAGTCTGATTGATTGAACAACTGGCCTAATTTATGAGATTAAAGGTGAATTAAACAAGCACAGATATTATACGGACTGCGCACCAGCTCATGGAAATGGACTTGGATTGAAGGGCTGAGTTAATGATCTTGTACAGTAGTTGCTACATGACCATATGTGCATGTAGTTATTGGAATAGCACAGCCCGAATGAGTAACACACCATTAATTAATTACTTGATGAACCAACACTGCACTGCAGAGGTACAGGGCTCCACACCTACTAAGAACAACGGAGGTACAGGAAGGTTGATTCTGTGCAGTGCCACGTTGATAGAGAGTTGAGGAATACTGCCAACACCTGCACCATTTTTCACCTGGCAGTTTATTGACTTTTACTAGAAACAGATGGCATTAACAGAGGAGCCGCTGCCAAAGTTTATCACAGCCAGACCGACTCTCTCCTTCCCCTTCTGGTGTGCCACATTGGCCAAGACCTTGGATGTACTGCAGCAGGATGTGCCTGCCATTAAAATATATGCTGCAAAACATGATAATGTTGATAACGCAATCCAAAGCTGGAGGGCGCCCAAAATATTCAATATCTACAGTATGCCTTTGTGATTTTGCATGTAAGTAGTTTGCTTTGGTTGAAACAAACTCTGTTTTCCCCCTTGGTGTGGCTCATGGAAGCTGGCCTGAGATCTGAAATGCTCAGCGGACACAAACCCAGCATCTCAGAGCAAAAGCACAGCTGCTTTTCTTTTTATTTCAAAACCACATTTTTTTTGTTGTCGGTGGTGAATGTTTTAATAATACAGGCTGAGTAAGAATTAGTCATGTCTCATAAAAGAAGAGATGTGTACAAACATGTCATATCATACGTCATGCTAGCAAAGCAACCACATTTTCTAAGTCACATTGTAATTACAATGTTTGTTCGAGTTAAGGACTGCTTTAAAAAACTTATACAAATAATAAAATCAAAATAAATTGCTATTTTAACCCTCTGCCAAGACTTGAAAATGTAATTCCACTTAAGTTGTAGTGTGGGTCGGGACATTACTGACAAAAATTTGTAATTTTTACTTTTTAAGCTCCTTGAGTGGTTCTCAGATGACACAAGCATGTTTTGTTATTATTGTTATTATTGTTTTTAAGTGTACAGTTCGATTCAGGGCTAGCAATTAATATAAGATGATATTGTATGTTTATTGAACACAGTCACATCCATTCATATCAAATCACAGTAACTAGAAGAAATACATGATTTCAAATTTTTATTTCTGGGTTCTACTATATAGTTAAATGAAATAACATTTCCCTTTAATTATAATAGACTATTAAAGGTCACTTACTAAGATGTATTGATGAGAATTACATGTCTTGAGGCCTGATCGATTTTTATATTTTGCATCAATGTTATTTGATTGTTCATCATTAAATCGTTATGTTGTATCATTACATAAATGGCTTCATAAGGAGTTTGGAAGGAATTTTAACACATCTTTATACATGTAAATAGTCGTCAGAGTAGCTGTTCAGCCATGCTAAGATGAGGAGTATTTGTACCAAAGCTTCAATTTTACCTTACAAGAGTACTGGTATCAACACACATTTTGTTTAGTTTCAGCAATGTCACTTACAAGGCCACCTCATGCTGTGCACTTATAAACCTTATTTTTCCGACTGACCAGGCAGCGTCTCAATGCCACGTCTCTAACACAGCTATCAGTGTACAGCCTTCTTGTTTTGTTATCTCGGAACAAAAGACATATGAAGTCCTTGAGCAAGTCAGAGATTGACCCTGGGAAAGCACCATGAGCGGCATATCAAAATTCATTGGATTATTGTCTCCATTCTAACTGTAAAACATAAACTGAGGCGCACTGTTTGAGAGTACTATTTTTAGACTTTCATGACATCATCGACACAAATTAAAGTGTACAGAGTAAATGATTCACTATGAATGCTCCATTTGGGGAACAGTGCCAGAACCATGATGCATCACGGAGCAATCCTCAAAGTCCCAGAATGTGTCATAGACAGAAGAGAAAACAGCAAGTTTATGAGAGTGGAAGCGCACTGATGCCGCCTTAAAACAACACACAATCAAGACCTTCTGGTTTTAATTAAGGATGGACATTCAATATGCAGATCATACGGATCAGCTGAAAAATTACATATAAGGAGGTTAAGCGAGCTCAAAGCTTTAACATCAAGTGTTTAATCATTTATATTTGTCCCATTTAGTAAAGTGGCAGGATGTTTTATTCCTGTATGAGAAATGAGAAAAATCATGATAGCTCAAACAATCAGAAGGTATAACCACAAGTGTGAACTACCATCTCAACAGGCAGTTATGTCACAAGCCATTTCCTGAAATGAGCAACTTCCTTTTGGTCGACTTGAATACAAGCTTGGCGCTTGTTCTTGCTGCACGCTCCGGCGCAGACATGTTATATGTATGCAGATGTTAACTTCTTATTCGATGGAGACGACACGCAAACTAAAGTGGTTTCTTGTGATGTTTTTGCATGTTATACAAGACTGGAATTCTGGTGAAGTAAATGGTTATGAAACAAATGTAGGTAGGGGAACAATGTACCACAGTCAACATGCACACTGACTTCCTCTTAAACTCACAGAAGGCTTCACAGACAGACACTGTGGAAAAAATATGAGTTTAGCGTATATAATCTTATCTCGGCTAGATGCGTAACAGCTCACTTGCTCCACTGGCTCTGAGGTCTGAGAAGCGCAACGGAAAAACAGCAAAGGTTTTACCGAACATTTTGAAAGCTGGTAAACTGTGAAACAGGCTACTCGTTATTTTGTTTATGCTTCCTATGTGACATTATAGATCTCAAAATGGCAAAAGATTAATGCTTAGATGTCTACTAGATCTTACTTTTAGATTTTGAGCAGCCAAAAGCCATACTAAGCATTTTTAAAGCAAAAAAAACACACAAAAATGGAAATACTAGCAGTACTTAATCTTCTGTTTAATGTGCCGATCCTGAGCACAATTGTTTTTACACAAAAAGTGACCTTAGGCTGGTTTAAAGTACAGTGACCGACAGATACATAATAAAATGGCATCTAAATCTTTAATTTCTTATATCACATTTTTTTCATCACCTTTCTGCTTCTCTGCTTCACTCACTCAAGCTGACATATTTTACTCAGGGGAGTTATATAAAAAAAAAAAAACAACATACCTGCAGACATATGTCTATACTCTCCATCATAGCAAAATGTTTTTAGTCATATTTACAGCTGTTCTAAGGCAGGCTGGTGTTTCATGCATGACTGCCAGAAAAAGAAAAAAAAAAAAAACACAGATGTCTTGATTATTTTGGGGGTGCGAAATTTTCTCAGGACATAATTTGTATAAAAATCATGACGTTAATTCACTCTTCTTGCCTTAAATAAATAGCAGCACCTTGGTCTCCTTGGAAGGCATGTTACTGTGTTCACTTTTGAGGGTGGCATGTTTGGGTTTTAGATTTACAACAATTTCAGTAAATTTAACTATTCTGACTTTAAGCAACACCTCTGAAACTGCTCTCACATATTTTATACCACCATGATTTCCCCCTCTCATAGAAAACAAAGACAGAATTAATGGTTAAGAAAGTTTTTTGTCAAACTTTTAAGGCAAACCACACGTTCAAAGGGAAAATATTGAGAAGAGCAAAGTATGAAAATAGCTAATACGTAACCCTTATCACAGTGATACAAAGAAGTGATTCTAATAACAAGGTCACATCACACGTTTGAATAGCAAACAAGTTACTCTTCATTAAAGAGAAGGAGGTTTGTAGATTTGGTTTGGGCCAGTATATAACATCATAACAATACCTGGCCATCCCTGTGATTCTCAGTAAACAAAGAAGGTATAGCAGCTCCAAAAAAATGAAGGCTCAGAGAAGCATTAAAATAAGTAACCTCTCAGTGTTTTACAGTAATCCACTTCATTGTTTTATAATTCATTATCAAATGAACAGCGACACACTTTCAGACTAAAGAGGAAAAAACTGTGGAGGTAATCTGATGAAACTGCGCTCTTGCACTCTCAACGGGATCAGTTTCCAGATCTGCTTCTGACCATCACAGGGAGAGGAGGCTACTGTCCATCCAGCTCCTATCTGATTACTCCAGTCAATTCCTGGATAGGTCAGAAGAAAAACTCCTTCAAAAAAAAAGGAGAAGGGCGATCTGTGTGTGTGCGTGTGATTCATGCTCGCTACTGCCTGAAAACATACCCTGATATACAATGAAGCTTTTGTTCCCTGAAGCAAAGAGTTGATGACTGATTTTTACTATTATTCCTCCTTCCTGCTCCCCTTCCAACATTGAGGAAAGGTTCTGATAGCTCGGCCTGACACACAAGACACCCAACGTGATAGTTTAAGTTTACATAGTGACATCTCCTCAGATGTAGAAATGTTTCGAGAAAACGGTAACTAAACCCAGCCCAGAAGCAAATGTCTGTCTCAGTGTCACAGATCATTTAAATTCTAATACAAACTGCTATTCTGACAACTGAAAGCTGTATTTTATTTTGGAGGATTATCACACATATACCTGTTTAATATTTTCCCTGAACCTATACAGTTGCCATCTCATTACGTTGATATCTATGATAAACAAAGTCAGTTATCATTTTACATGTTTTGGTCGATCATCAACAGCTAATCTCGAAATTTGCCTGCCTGTCAATCTACAGCAGAAGATGTGCTCAAAACAAATGAAAGCTTCACTTGTGTTGGTTTAAGGCTGTGCACATGTAATTCTGTATCTATGTTGATGTACTGCTGCTAAATTATTAAATAAATGTGTATCAGAGGGTCGGTCCAAGTCGGAAAATGACAAAGTTAAGTCACTCCTTTGTCTGCACAGTTTTGTTTTGTTTTTTTTTTTCATCAGGAGCAAAGGCAGCCGAAGACTAAACTATCAAAGTTGGGATGACCTCAGCGAGTTTTAAAGGTGCTTAAAAACAAAGAGTCCTAATTTTAGACATAAAATATCTGTCTGGTTAGAGGGAAGAATTTGATACTTCTGCCCTCCCTTTTACTATTTTTTTTTTCTAAATTTCAATCGCTTGCTTCACAAAAGCAGACCAAAGCATAGAAGGAGATGTAGAAACTAATCATAGTGTTCGGAAATTACCGGCGCTGAAAACAAAAGGGAACAATTTCAGATTATTCCAGATACCTGGAAACCATTTTTTAGGCACAATGAACATACAAAAAGAGCTTTGTGTGAGATGAGGAGCTTCAAATTATTGGGGTATGTGGGAGATGCTGACAGTAGGAACAATTAGAAGGGACTTTGGGATGGTCATATGTTGTTTGTTAGGTAGGGTTCTTACAGTAAAAGGATGTAGAAACTTATATTCAGTGTGTGATCATGCAGTTGCTTTCAGGTGTAAAGATATTCAAGCTTTCCTATCAGCCTAGGTTACTAAAAGAAAAAAAAAAGCCAAGATGTTAACTCAATAAAGTTCATTTTGTCTTGGTTTACAATTAAAATCACTGGTTCTTTTATCTCAGACAACATTTTTTTTTACATTATTGTCTGAGATAAAAGAACCAGTAAGTTTAAGCCAAGAGGTTGTTTTAAAGCATAATTTAGAGCGATTATTTTGTTGTTGTTTTTTTTAAAACCATGGTCTCCAGTATGTTAAGATTTGATCAAACCCTCTTAAATAAATTAAACTGTAGCTTGGAGCCAAATGTAGGATTTATTCCCTTTTGAGCTATGATGTTTTATTCAAGAACAGAAACAACATGCACACAAAATCCGTTTTTATTTCATATTACTAAATAATCCAGGTACTATATTCAGGCACTAATACTGCTTGTTTCCAGGCAGCTTCCGTGATTGAAATGAATGAAAATAAGTATTGAGAGGCTCAACCAGGAAACACCCACACAACTGGGATTTTCATTTAAAACAAGAAGAACTGGTGAGTCTCACCTGCCTCAGACTACACTGAGCATTTACGGGATTCTTCTTCTGAAGTGGAAAAAGCAATAATTGAGCTCAATTCTGGAATAAATTCTGACTTTTACTATTTATGAGTGAGACAAGTAGATTGTGTATATTTGTTGAATGGTTGCTATTCAACAAATGTGTTAGTATAAGAAAAAAAAAAATAAACCACCATGTAACAACAACATGAGATTAATTCTGATGAATTTCTAATAGGGTGTGGAACAACAACAACAAAGTAAATAAGTCACAAGTAAATCCAGCTGTTAAACATTGCTGGGCAGCATGCAATACAGCAGAGTGTTCAAGACCAGAAATTATAATGTAAAAGGAGACATTTAACGCAAGAAAAAGCAGTATGGTGTGTGTTACCAGCATGCACAGCTGAACCTAAGTGAGATGAGCAGCAGAGATGCTTCTGATCAGCTGCTGACTCTAAAGGAAACTTTGGACAAGGAGCCATTTGGCGGATGCTGCTCGGACCGCTGGTCCAGTCTAGCTATAACTGTGTGAGTAATGCGTGTGCGTGATGAGACAGAGCAGCTGTGCACTCACGCCCTGGTCTTGGGGAAGCCCATGGACAGCAGCACGTCCAGAGTGGACCCATGTTTGATGGTGGTCGCCCGGTTCTGGCGCTGTCTCCGCGGTGTCACTTTGGCATACACTTCTTCTTTCGCGGCCATACCTCACTGCTCCATCCGTTCGTCAGGTCCACGACTCCTTTGGTGAATTTTCATTTATCAGACAAATTTTAATATATATATTAAAAATGATAATAGTAATACTAAAACAAAAGTGAACCGAACTGGGTAAAAATATTGACTAGGCTGACTCTGGTCAGACGGAAGCACGGTTGAGTCCAGGGAGGAAACTAGCGTGTTTTGGGTCCCGCTGCTGACGGATCAGCCATGGGAAGTGACTTCTGCTGCCTCCGTCGCGTCCCCCGCTGAGCTGAACATAACCGGGTCTCACCAGGCCCTCACATTCAGGCCGCTGAATGGAAAAAAGACGAGCGTCGTTTCCAAACGGCGTCTTATTTATGAATGGAGCCGGAATATGTGGACGTTTAAGACCGTTAAAAAAAAAAAAAAAAAAATCCTCTCCAACTGCACGCGCGCCCCCTTCAGTTAAAGGGACAGGACGTCTGTCAAACTGCAGGAAGTGCGCGTGTCCCTTAAAACCAAACAGGCAAAATATATATATATACACATATATGTATATATAACGTAATACACAGTCTTCACGGTAAAACTTAGGTTTTATTACATTACGTTACAGTTTTATGATTATTTGGCCCAGTTAGGTTTAGACGGGAGAAGAAGTTGGTTGCACTTCCTGTCTTCGACTTTACGCATGCGCGGCACAGCGAAAGGAGCCAGTAAGCATCATCAGTTGCCACAGTAACCCCGATGGCATCCCATAAAAAACACCCTTTTACCTGTCGGAACTCAATTTTAAAGTATTCATTTAATTAAATTTCCTTCCTCCCAATATTTATTTATTCCAGTAAACGTATTTTATTTTGAAATCCAAGAACAGAGACTTAATGTGTTGTACAAGTTGGCTTTTTACACACAATTTCCATTGACAGTTTATTTTGAAACAAATACCGGGGAAGACGGCTACAGTAAAAATAGTTTCTGGTTATCTGAAAATTTCCATCATTTTTCTGTAGCAGCAGGGGAAATTTTTACTTGCATCCTGAAAATCTGAGTAAAATGGGTCATTACAGAGAATACTTTGAAAAGTTGAATGAAGAGGAGAAAACATGTATAGAAGTGCAGAAAATGTGGCGGCTCAGCTAAAATGATCTCAAATGCATTAAAATAGCAACACAAACCAAAAGTCATGTGTATCGCTTGAATGAATGGAAGAATAATTAAATTCGCAAAGACTAAACAGATGATCAGCTACAGGGTGATCAAAAAACATATAAAGTTACGTGTGTGTTCTGGAACAATTAGAAGAAGCCCACATGAAGCCAAACCATCAGCAAGAAGCCCCCTTAAAGTCTCATTGTTGAAAGAAAAATATAGTAATGTGCCAAAGAGGTTAACACACTGTCTGGCCTAAAGAGAAATAAAGCAACATTGCTCTTTGAAGTCTTATAGCTACAGCCAGTTTGTCAGACGATGCCCAAACACTGATTTTAAGCCACAACACACTGAAGGCAGTGAAGCATGGTGGTGCAAGCATTATGATATGGGAATGTTTCTAAGGTCCATTTATCAAATACAAGGGATCATGGATGAGTTTGGATACACCAAAATACTTGTTTTCCACATATGCTAAAGAGGCAATGTTCTTAAAACGAGTGTTAACAAGACAATGACCCCAAACACACCAGTAAGCAGCATCATGGTTCCAGACCAGCAAGATTAATGTTATGGAGTGGCCAGCCTCATCCCCCAACCTGGATCCAAAATGTCATTTCTGAGGCAAAAAAAAAAAAAAAATTGCAGAGGAATTGTGGAATGAAGACCAATGGTCCTGGCCTGGAATACCTGTTTACAGGTGAAGTTGGTCGACTCCATGAACGCCAAAGTGAAGCAGTTCTCAGAAACAGTGGTTATATAACAAAAGATGAAACCTCTTAGTTTATACAGTAAATGTTTGAGTTTGGAAAGAAAAATGCCTGATAATCCTTTTTCTTCACTTTCTGTAAAATAAACTGCAAACAGTGACAAATTTGAAAATAATATGGTTTGCGTTGCAATATAATGCAGTTTCCATTTGCGTGCTTGAAAATAAAAGCTATTATTAAGGGTTTTGAACTTTAGTCACTTAAAAAAAAACACTTATTTTGAACACAACTGTGGATCCCCATAAGCTTGTAAGAGTGACAACTTTAAAAAGTAGCACTGTAAAACCTGTTCACGTTTAACTGTATCCAACCCATCATAAACATTACAAGGTGAAATTCATAAGCACATGACACAAACACGGAAACATTTATCAATGGTTTTGTTTATTATATACACACAGCAAAGTTAAAATCACCAGTTCTAAATATTTCTCAGAAGAAAAATATACAAAACGCGTTTCCCAGCTTAAATCTTGAATACGGTTACAAAGTCATGACATTTGCAATCTGACCATAACAAAGCAGTTCACACAAAAGGCTGGAGAATTTGTACATAGCAAGGATGAGTGAATCAAAAGGAATGTAATTTTTGTATCTGGAGGTAGGCAACAATATTGGGTAAGAGCTGTAGCTCAAATTAAATCTCTTTGCTTTATTGACAATATAAAAATGTACATATGGGAAAAATGCATAAATGTCACTAAACTTAGGAATCTTGTGTCTGGGAGGTCGAGGACAACTGCTCATCTAATGAACTGATCTGAAAACTAAAGATGTATTTACAGGACAGATCATCTTGGATAGAAAAAAATGTTGTAAAAAGCTACACGATTCTGTCTAATTCAGTATTCCAGTGAAGCCACCTTAGACCTTTTCTCACACCCCACTTTCCAAACATCTGTTACCTGATCATATCGATTTCCATTTACGTACTTTTCCATAATATTTAACATCACTTCAACTTAAGGCACAAGTATGAACTGTTGCAGTCACACGTGGAGAGGAAGACACAGCAGAGCTGGGTCAACGTGATTTACAATCACTATTTAACTGGAAATTAATACATTTCTTTATTAAATAGAAGTAAGGCCCAAACTTCATCTTTGACAGTTCCACTTTCTAACCAATTCTGTTTTGTTTGTGTGGTTCGGGTCATTTCTTTCAAAATGGACAGAACCACTATTACAAATCCATTTTCTGAATTAATAAATGCCATTGCTTTGACCAAACCAGACACAGCTGAACTAACAAAACTTTACAAATACGAAACACGTCCTATTATTGGTGGTTAAAAATTTCATGTATCAGTACTTCTTAAAGGCCACGTTTGAGAAAATTCAATCAACAACTCGGCTGTCACTCATATATAAAAACTGCACTCGACTTAAATTACAGGAACATAGATTGAAAAAAATAACATAAAATCACAGACTGAGGAGCATTATAAAAAAAAGCAGTGTTCACCGACTGCTGCTTCCCGACTACACCACAAATGATGACTTCTGTTTGAAATCCCCCTGAGAAACAAACAAATAAAACCAACTGATGAGAACATTGATAATAAACCAGGTACATACGACTGGTATAAGTCACACTCAGTGCAGGTCAAGTACAAAGAGAGGAGGAGGAAGTATTAAACTTACATCTTCGTCTTCAGCACCTCCACCGTACATTGATGCGGGCTGGTAGACCATGCTGGGCTTTGGTTTGCTGTAGGGGCGAACATGAAAAAAAGTAATAACATTTAATTAAATTTTTTTTTTAAAGCCAATTTAACTAGCGGGACCTATTACAAGTCAAGATTTTCCCAAACAGTTGCACCACCAGAAGTTTACATCCACTATGTAAAAAAAGCGAATTTTTTTTTTTTCACTTTCTGAAAACTTGTTTTAGGCCAGTTTGGATTACACTGAAAAGTGCGGCAGCCTGCAAACCTGACGGAGTTGTCTAAAAGAAAATTCTCGCATCATTCTGACATTTAACAAATGGAAATACTGGTAATCCTAACTGACCCGAAAGGGCAAAACTTTATTGTAATTCCACACACACAAAACATAAATAAAAGGTAGTGTCTTTTTTAAACAGTGTATGTAAACTCTTGGTTTCAACTGTATATTTGCTATAATTTACATGAAACTTTAATTAACGCTGTATTTCAACAATCAAAGAATGACTTATTATTTAAAAAAATAAAATATTTCTCACCTTTCGCTCCTCTCTGTGATGGGAAGAAAGAAAACAATGTCAGTAGGATAAAATATTTCCCACAAAACTTTATTTTTTTTCTCTCCATGTATCATAACGAATTTAATGTATTTGTGACAAAACATGAGAGAAAAATGTCTAAGTAGTTAAAGAAAAACGTTTCTACCTGCCTGTCAACATTATCACCTTCTATCTCTGCTTTTATTAACACTTCACGGGTTCAGACTGCATGCATGCCTGTCTTTTCCATCTTAATAAACAAACTTAACAGGCCAATATCAGAACATGCACAAGCGCTGCACGTTATGAGTTTAATATAATGCAGGAAACCTACTTGGAAGATATCCTTTCTTGTTGGCATACCAAACACCAAATACCAGTAGACCCAGAAGCAGCAGAGCCACGATCACTCCAGCAACAATTCCTCCAGTGTTCATATCACCTGGGGGAAAAAAAAATAAAAAAAATCACATGATGAAATCCACTGGATGTATCATAGACAATGTAAACATATATTTACACTACTTTGCTGTAACTCTAAATTAATCTAAGCAACTTCATCAATTCATTTGTTGAGTTTGACAAAAGTGAGGAGCACTTACGAACTTCCATTCTCACAGCTTTACAGCGCTGAGCTGGACCAGCAATGTTGACAGCTTCACAGTAATACTCTCCGGAGTCCATACTGGCAACAGATGAAAACTCCTGCAGCCATATGTGATATATTTCGATGTTATGCACAAGACAAAAAAATAAACAAATAAATCATGCATATCAATGTGGTGAAAGCTGACCAGGATTCCAGACTCTGCATTTAACTTGTAGGTGGCATTTTTGAAGGCAGCGTTCCTGCTGGGATCAGTAGGCAGGAGGGTGCCGTCTTTGTACCACCTGTAGGTGGGTGAGGGTGAACCGACCTCATCACTGCAGGACATACGGGTTCCCTTACCCGTTGTCACTGACTGGGGGATTTTACAGATGGGTACAGATGGGGGCACTGCAGGACATGACATACAGTTTTTAAATTCAGATCATCACAACTACAGGACATAAAAATAAAACAAACATCTGACAATTTTCCATTTTGCAGCTGCAACTCTGGGTGTGTTATAAATGTAAAGATAAAGTTTTTGAAGTAGATCAAAAACGATCCTTACCCAGAACAGTCAGTGTCACCACACCTTCTGCGAACTGGCTTTGGGAGCTTGACACCTCACAGGTGTACTCTCCGCTGTCTGCACGTGTGACTTGGGAGAATCTCAAATTGCTGCCACCATACAAAGTCACACGGCTGGCATACGAGTCTGTGGACGAGTTGCAGCATTACTAAACACACATGAAGACGTTCAGAGATTTCATGCATTCAAAGCTGTTCAAGTCAAGAACATAAACTACTTTAGTGCCAATATTAATCTGGGCATATGTGATAAGATGCATATGATAAACATTAATTTAATTTGTTGCAACCATCCAATTTTGAGGGATTGCTTCTATCTGATACTTTATCATCTGAATTTCCCTGCTTGATGCATTACAGAATACAGCAGGTCATGTTATCACATAATAACCAAGAATTTTTCTTAACATTTACATAGAAATGGTGTGAAAATACAGAAAAGGAAACACTTCTTGGAGATTCGGTTAAGACTGGCAGAGATGTGTGGGAGTTTTGGAGAGGGGAAAAAAAATAAAAGAAACAGATGGACATGCAGAATGTTTACGTCAGCATCAAACAACTTCCTACTTCAGTTAAAACACACTGAATTAATTTAATAAAAGGGTGATAATCAATGTCAATCTACTTACTTGTTGCTTTCCCATCAAAAACCACATATATCTGTGATCCTTTTTTGTTCTTGAATTTCCACTCAAGTCTGGGGCTCGAACCAAAGTCTCCTGAATATGAGCATTTCAGGTCCGCCCCTGAAACAACAGGAACAAAAGGATGCTACACCATTTGATGAAAATGATCAACCTACAGAGAGCTTAATTCAAAGTCACCAAGAAATTTAAACCGAAAAACTGATTTGCTGAAAATGAGACTCAGTAGTTTGTATGTCCCCCACGTAACTGTATGCTGCCTGACATCATCCAGGCATGCTCCCTGTGAGATGACGAATGGTGTCCTGTGCCATCTCCTCCCAGATGCTGACCAGGGCATCACTGAGCTCCTGGACAGTCTGAGGTGCAACCTGGTGGCGACAGATGGACCTAAACATGATGTTGGATTCAGGTCAGGCGAGCGTGGAGTCCAGTCAATGGTATCAATTCCTTCATCCTCTAGGATTTGCCTGCATGCTCTTGTCACATGAGGTTGGGCATTTTCATGCACCAGGAGGAACCCAATGCACCAGCGAAGGGTCTAACAATGGGTCTAAGGATTTCATCCTGATACCTAATGGCAGATAGGGTGCCACCATCTATCCTGTACAGGCCTGTGCATCCCTCCATGGATATGCCTCCCCAGACCAACTCTGATCCACCACCAAACCGATCATGCTGAACAGACAGGCAGATTAACGTTCACCGCACCTTCTCCAGACCCTTTCACGTCGTTCACATGAGCTCAGAGTGAACCTGCTCTCATCTGTGAAAAGAGCAGGGCACCAGTGCCACACCTGCCAATTCTGGTGTTCTCTGACAAATGCCAGTTGATCTCCACAGTGCCGGACAGTATGCACAAGGCCCACTAGAGGACGCCGGGCCATCAGGCCATGATGGCTGTTTCTAATGGTTTGGTAAGAAACATTCCCGCTGGTGGCCCACTGGAGGTCACTTTGTTGGGCTCTGGCAGTACTCATCCTGTTCCTCCTTGCACAAAGGCACAGATGTCAGTCCTGCTGATGGGTTAAGCACCTCTGACAGCCCTGTCCAGCTGTCTCCTGGAATTTCCTCCATGCTCTTGAGACTGTGCTGGGAGACGGCAAACCTTCTGGTAATGGCACAAATTGACGTGCCATTGGAGTTGGACTGCTTGTGCAACCTCTGTAGGGTCCAGGTATCAATATCCCAAACTTTTAACTAACTTGATATTATAATCTGATTAAAAGTGTTCCTTTAATTTTTTAAGCAGTGTATATGTGGACAGGTGTGTGTACATTGGACATAAATATGTGTTAGCCTGCTAGCTGAGCTGTAATGCTATCAAATACACAGCTGTTGCAATTGTACAAAGTCCAAAGTGTGTGATCTTGCCCTCGGGAGTTCAAGCACGTTGGCAAGTATGACTTGGGCGACGTTACTTTGAAGCACACAAGTCCAGACTTTGTGTATTTGGAATTGAGAAACGGCTGGTACCGTCCGTGGCTGTGTTGTCAACACAGCAGATCTAAATACATCCGCGTGGTCAGAAATGCGATAGTTACAAGGAGTGGCTTCAAAACAAAGGACTGAAGGCACAGTCTTGCTTTGCATGTGGGAGAGTTTAAAGGCTCACAGATGATTCTTAAGATTCTATGTCACTGCTGTTTTGTGGAGTTCTGCTTCCACTGATTAAATACTGCATTTAAAAAGATGACGCAATAAAAGAAGCTGGAGCTGCAGGTTTGCCAGGTCATGGCTGACAGAAATAAAATGTTTCACCTCTTTCTTTTTATTGCCCCATAATTTCAGTGAAAATATGAACATACAGCAAGATTATATCAGTTATTTTCCTCTTTTAAGAAACAAATAAACAAAAGAAAGCAATTTTCATTTCAAATCTTTTATGAATCCATGTCACAAACCGATTCAAATACAATAATTATTAAGAGATAATACATAGAACGTTTCCCAATTAGCAAACATATAAACATACATAGATACATATAAACCAATGCCTCCCTTTTTTGATTCATGTAACCAACTAAATAAACACTTGATTCATCAAGTTCGTTCAAGGTTAAAACATCTGCAATATGGGAAACCCGACCAGCACAAAAACGTTATCCACTGGGTGACAGCACATTACATTTTGGACTTTTGACTGCAGCTAAACATCCTGAAGTAAAAGGAGAAGAAATAGATGTAAACTTCAGTTTTTGGATGTCACTGATTGAGGCCGAAGGTAAGGACAAGGCAGAGTAATATTAACATGTTGAACCGCACAAGAAATTCCAGGCTAATTGATTTCAGTAAGGAAGAGCTCAGTGCTGACGGTTGCACCCCAAATACTGGAAAATATTTCATGCAAGGCTGCAGACTTCACACTCTTCGGCTTTTCTCTGCCTTGACCGTCCCAGTTATTCTAAACAAAGCACACAAGATCACCACTCATCACACAGAGTTGATCTGCTCCTTCTCGAATCGACAGTAAGGTCCAGCTTGTCAAAATTCTTCCACATTTGCTAAATAAGCACTGTTCCAGATCGGTGTTTAGGTGCAGTCAAACTTTTTAAAAACTTGCTCCTACCAAGTGGATACCATTTTCATGGTACCTGGGTTTCTCATATTTAAACTGGAAGTTTTTTGTTTTTTTTCCCAAACACACTTCAATCCTTTTAGTGACTCACCTTCATTCTCTTTAACTTGCAAAGTGGGATTGCTGATAGTGACAGAAAAGCCGGTTACACCTGCAGAAGTGAAGATGAAAATAAAACAAGGCATCAGATTTGGCATAAAGTCATGCAGACATGAAACAAGACATGCGTTACATTTTTGCTTATGCTAAATTCTAACTTCCTTAAAATCAACCTGCTCTTAGAAGCAGCTTCACCATGTGCATCCTGAGTAACCACTTGTAAACGGATCTGTGGCCTCCTCAATACAAACAAACATGTGGCTTACAGAGTCAGAGGAACCACAAAGAACAAAAGGTCTGCTGACGTTTTTGTAAAATCCTGAATTTGCTCAGCAACCTGAATTACACCAATTTCCACACACATTTCAGATTTAGCTAAGTTGCATTAACTACGATACTTCAGTAATATAAACAAATACACTATGACAGAAATCAAAGGAGCATAACATGGATTGATATGTAATGTTACAGATTTCAGTGCCAGAGCTGAATAAATGCAAACTGAAGCTTTTAGACTTTGTGAAGTCTCTGGGGAAAGACTGAACACATAAGCTCACAATAAAAAGACCTTTTACTGTCTGTTATATGTGCGTAAGCTTTTCTTTTATTGCTCTCTTTTATTTTAAACTGCCGTTTCATCTACAAAAACATTTTTCCAGTAGTGTCGTGGTCTGAAAAGGTGCTTCAGGCATAAATATATCTGTGCTTAAATCCTGAGCGATCAATGGGAAAATCTGAGCAAAGAAAAGGGTATTCTGCGAGCATATACTATTATATAATATATAATATTTTAAAAAGGTTGTCTTTTCTCAAACAAAAAATAATGCTCTAGGGTGGAAAAAGTTTACTGTTCCTAAAAATCAAATAATAATAATAATAATAATGCCGCAAAAAGTAGCCTGACCTCACATTTAAACAAATTTAGGGTCTGATAACGAGTCAAAAGGCCTCCTTGTCCAGCAGGCGGCGCCAATGGTTGCATTTCAAACCGCCCCATGCACACAGTTGGTTAGTGCTACAACCAATCAGAGCAATGAACAAAAGGGCGCATTCAAAGCTACAAAGCAAACGCAATCAAACGACTGTTACTGCTTTTGTTAGCAAAGTTTGAGAATAACCAATGTGGTCAAACACTCCACACTCCAAACCAATATCTGCAAAAAAAAAAAAAAAAAAAAGTCCTCTCACGCTGATCGGATTGGCTCCCAAAGACTTTTGAGCATAATGAGCTCCAACGAAGGGTAGCTAGATGAACCTGCTGAGATAATGTAAATCTGGTGGCGGTACATCCAGATTTCTAGGACTCCACTTGTGGAGTGCTCCATCATGTACAGTAGTGCACCAACCCTGGTTTACCACAGAATAGCTGAATAAAAATTCAGAAAATTGGAACCTCTGGTTGTGGTTGATAGATGACAGCTGTCTTGGGTTTTTTTTTGTGACTATAACTTCAGTAGTTCGTGCTAGTGGTAAGTTGTATGTGTGAGATGTGACAGACAGCTGTCATTTTTCAGCAGCATTATGGTGAAGTACATGACAGACATGGCATAAATAAATAAATAAATAAATAAAGTTAGTCGACTACCAGAATAACTTAGTTGCAGTCCTCGTCTGCTGCAACTTAAATAAATCATATCAAAATGCAATGAATGTGATGGTAAATTACATTTCTCTATGCTCAAAAAGTTCTGTTAAATGTTAACTATAACGTTACACTATAAAATCTTTCTTTTTTAAATTTATTTATTTTTAGAAGCAACTGATTCAGAAACTCTGAGCCTAGCGTGCTCCGGAGCAGGCCATGTGTTCAGCATGTTTCCATTGTGATTTGGCATATTTGCGGCTCGCCTCTACAAACAATTGGGATGTCTCTCAGGACCGACAGGAAAGACTCAGAGCTGTGGTGCTGCGCTCACAGCTGCTTTGTTCACCGTCTCTGCAGAGCTTAACATAAACGATGAGTAGGTGGGACTTCTGCGTGTTAACTCGCATGCTGTGAGTTTGGAAGCTGGTTCGCACAGAATGAATTTTGTTTCCATGAAAACGGAAGAGGGAGAAAGCATCTTGTAGGACTCATACTCCCAACATCTGGGATTGGCTCTCTGCTTTTAAAACTGAACGCCCCACATGAGAAATCCTCAAATACATAAAAACAAAAGCCATTTATCCAGATTGTGTTAAAAATAAAAGCACTGAGGACATAAGGACACGCCCGACTCAAGCATTCCGGGCACGTTCACAACGTTTCAGAGTCTAAGGGAAGAGGAGGAATAAAGAAAACACAAAAAAGTCTCATTCCTATCTGCTGAGCCAAAATGCTTCCGGCGAAACTGCCTGGTTGAAACTGTGTCAGTTCATGCGCACCAGAGCTACTTCACAGTGGCCGAGGACTAAAACATTAATGCCGACTGAAAGAGGCTCCCTGCCACACTATTTTTCCATCTACTGCACCACTTTACATTTCAGCACAGCTGCAATAAACTGGAGTTACAGGATAAACAACTAACTTGACTGTGAGGCCAACACAGAGCACAGAAACCTCAACAGCGGGGAAAGACAGCGGGATTAACCATTAACTGGTTAGGTCATAAAGGTTTACCACAGAAATGACAATATGACAAGTAAAAGAAAAACTCAGCCATTTCAGATTCAGTACATCAATAATTAAAAGTTGCACTGGAAATTTAGGATGCCAACACTGGTGAAAGACTTCCCACTGACGTTTCTCACAGAGATAACAGCACAGTTCCAGTTTTGGTTTCAGGAAAGATAAGATTACAGATGTTAAATGCCACCAAGAGACCTGGACAGCTTCCTTGTTTGGATCATTTGTGGGTTTAAGTGTTATAATGACTAAATTCCAAGCAAATAACCGGAGATACATGAAGAACAGAAGACACTAACTTTAAAGCCTGACACTGTATGTGCCTCTTCAGTGTTTTAATCTCAAGTCCCATTCGTTAATCTAACCAACCAGCTGGCACATTTAGAATTTAAATCAAATCCTCTAACTAGCCAAGGATTAAGTCCAAATTACTTACTGTGAATAAAGTCAAACACTCTGATTGTTTGGCAGCTGGATTAATAAATATCTAAATTTAATAAGTTTAATTTTGAGGCAGATTTATATAAAATTAAGAGAGATTTCATATAAAGATGTAAATAATTTAGTCCATAGAAAATATAATTAAAATTGTATGGAGGGCCTATACAAATTGTTTTCATAATATAATTGAAAAATAAAATCTCTTTTTTTCTTATAAGTCATCGTGTAATACCTCTCACATGGACTTTTGATTGTTTTTCTGTAAACAATATAACTAAATATTAAACTGCACGAACTTAATCATAAACTAATTTAGAAACTAGTTTCTTAGTGCACAACAGTGGAACATTAATCCATATTGTCCGTTAAAACAGAAAGCCTCTGGGCCTGTAACAGCTTTTAAACCTATACTGGCTAAATTAGCAAATACCCAAACTCTAGTAATTTAATTTAATGGAATATTCTAGGGGGAAAAAAACCCGACAAAACTCAATTCGTACTGTAATATAATCTAAAGTATCTGTAGGTGAAACTTTTCAAATTCCGGGTTGGTGACTAAAGGGTTAATGCTGAACAATCACCGGAGAGTATCCGAAACTCGGGTTTTTATTGTCTGGAAACAGCCGATTCCAGTTTGTTTAAATGCCGCATGTGACATTTTACTTGTTCAGATTAAAACAAAAAGTCAACATATGCAGCCACTGTCGGCTAAAATAAAATACAAAACAATAAAATATTAAATCACTTACCTGTTGCTGCGCTGAACAACAAAAGCAACCAGACGAGCCTCATGTCGATACTCTGCTCCTCTTCGGTTTAAACGCAGTTGAACAATTCTTTTGGGGAACGAACAGAAAACGATAGTTCCGTCGAATAAACAAGCTGGTATCAGTATTTTTGTCTTGTTCTTCTTCTTTTTAGTTAATTCCCAGTCGACGTTTCTAGTAGCAGCGAGCGTTCGCTCTCACCTGAGTAGTCCGGGCAGGTGACAACAACCACGAGCTCACTTCCGGTGCCTGGGTCCTTCCTTTCAGGAACCGCCCTGACGACAGACTGGAAAAACTGGTTTTACTGGAGCTGACTCACTCAGAGGAGAACCTGCTGTTGACCGAGATGAACAGTATCTGTTTGGTGTATCCTGGCAGGTTTTCGTTTGTGAGTTGAAATACTTGAACTTCCTTCCTCCATCCTGGTAGATGTCCTCCCAGGAGGCAAGAATAATGGCCAATGAACGTATGCTGGACCATGGATTCAAAAATACGTTACATTATCAGATGTTTGTTGTTTTAATTTTAATCAATCTTTCATTTTACCCCTCTCCTGTTACACTAGTTCAATCCAATTTTCTAACTTTTTAAACTTTAAACAGAAAGCATTGCAAATGTGCAAATTAATACTGTAATCCAGTCAAATCCAATTGTATACTCCAGTTCACAATCCATGCACAATCCATTTCATAATATTTTCAGAATCCAGTTACAGCTAAATTCATTCCAAATAATAATTAAATTCCAAAACATAACCCAAGTAATTCATATCCATAAGATGTATAGATCAGTTCATTCCAATTCACAATAACAATACAAAAGCCAATTCATAATTCAGTTAAATTCAATTTATTCCAAATTATAACTCAATTAATAATTAATAATAATAATACAATTCATGCCCATTCATATTATGATTCATAACTCAGTTCATTCCAATTCACAGTTTGCTTAATCCAATTCATTATTATTCTGTTCATTCCAATTCAGCACTGAACTCACAGTCCAGGTAATTCCCAATCATAATCCAATTCATAACTCAGTTAATTGAATTCATAATCCAGTTATTCCAGTTCAGTTCAATTCACAATTCAGTTAATTACAATTCATAATGCAATTCATTATTCTATTAATTCCAATTGACTAGTCAGTTAATTCCAAATATTCAATTCCTTACAACTGATCATCTGAATCATGATCCAATTTTTTTCCTATTCATAATAAGATTGATAAGTTAGTTTATTCCAATTGTTCCAATTCACAATTGAGTTCATTTCAATTAATTCCAAATAATATTCCAAATCCTTAAAACTGATCCTCCGAATCATGATCCAATTTGTTCCTATTCATAATAAGATTGATAACTTAGTTCATTCCAGTTGTTCCAATTCACAATTTGGTTCATTGAATTCATATTCCAATTAATTCAAATTTATAACTGAATTAATTTTAATTCATATTCCAATTTACAATTCAATTCATTCCAAAAGTAACAAAAGTCCCACTTTTTCTGTCTGAGTCTGAGAAAAGACTTTCCTAATTTTAGCCACTACGAAGATGCAAGAATGTCAGAAACTTGTTTATTGTATGACATGAAGGACACGTTCTGGCCTATCAAGCCATAAAGTTTCCTCCCAGTGGTACTACATGCCAAAGTAATGGCAACAGTGTGACCAAATCACTAGACAGTCTATTTCTGAAGACCTACCTCAGAT
>JBAMYA010000006.1:7308720-7331856 GCA_037176975.1 Arrhamphus sclerolepis
TATAGATAGATAGATAGATAGATACACACTGTTCTACCGTTCTAGAAAGTTCTAAAATCAGCAGATTACCTGGTCACAGGTGAGGGTGACAGGACTGGGTATAAAAGAAGCACCCACCAAAGGTTAGACGAAGTCCACATTCAACCATATTGAGTCCAAAATGGATTTGGACGTGTTGTGGCACAGGAAGCACAAGTGAAAACATACTGAAAACTGTTGTGGAAATTACCTTTGCTGCAGATTGCTCTTATAATACCGCATAATGTTCGTAAGCATTTGCATTATTATTAAATGCAGACTTCGGCAACATTACAGCTGATACCAATGGCAACAAAGTCCTCAGCGCTTTGTCTGCTTTTTTCTGTTTTCTTCTTTTTTCAAAACGGTCATTAAGGTGTTTCTTTGTATTATCCTCCAGTGACGGCCACATGGGGTATCGTTGGGGAATCAGGGAGGGAAGCATTGTGACCCAGAAGAGAAAATCATAATTATGTTTCCAAACACTGACACTTGAGCCCATCCACATTAAACTGGCTGCATTTAATAACTGAAAAAGGATCTGCAGCAGATCCTTTTTGCCAGTGATGTGGTCACAAGTTATAACTGCAATCAAAATTTTCACTCTTTCAAATGAAAATGTACAAGTATAGATGAGGTCTTCTTGTTTCCAAAAAAGGATCAGTCATGGCTCACCATTTTGTGACAGACATTATTTTCTACCTAAAAATAATTTCTATTTCTCTGTGCAAGTTGGAGAAATGGGAAAAGGGTCAAGGCAGGACAACGCTGCTGAATGTGTCATGTGCATGACCTTCAAGCCCTCAGATGACACAAAAAACATCATCATAACACTGAGATCAATGTAGCCACATGATCTCAGGAGTGCTGATCACCACTGTCACTCAAAACAGTTGAACCAGAAATGTAACCTGAAACTGGATTATGCAAGGAAGAAGTCGTATATGAACTCGCTTCACACTTTCATTAACTGCTGCTTGCTGATCAGAAGCAGAAGGATGTTTTTAATACTTTCATTGTCTGTCACAATGTGTGTGTGTGTAGTCTTAAGACCAACGTTTTGAAAAACACCTCACAGCGTCAGTGCCTCTTAAACGCAATGCTGCCTGCCACTTCCTGTTCCATCATTCAACGTCACAGCTCACTGAGAAAAACAATGGCAGTACCAGTAAAATGCTAAATGTCTGTTACTTGTGGAACACTGGTGCTCGTGTACCCACCAATATCCCAGGGGAACCAGCCCCCGCTTACCAGGGGGCCCTGTCTCAAAGCAAAAGCATCATGATCTCTAAGCTGCCACGCAATTTTTAGACTGAAAACAAAGAACTCCCTGATACGATGGAGACAGGAAGCTCAGAAAAAAAAAAAAGAAGGCAACAGCATCGCCCTCATCCACCCTGCTCCAGTTGGGAACAGCGTTGTCTGAAGTTGAAACCCGTTGCCCTCCACCCACCACGAGGTCACCGGCTTATCTCAATCAGTCACCACTTTAGGTACACAAGAGCATATGGATTCTAAAGTCATGACTCTATGATTTATTCTTTAAGAATGCTGGACTGGAATAAAAACATGACTCTACATTGATGTGTCCACGTGATCCATAAATGCTCCCTACCACTGAGTCCTCCTCTTTTTCCAGCCCTTCCCCTCCATGCTTTGCAGGTTGGAGATGTTAACACATGGCACTGTTTTCCATCCACTTGGCAGGAAGTGCATCATAGTTCATTGTGGGGGAACGGTGGTGTGTGTGTGTGTGTGTGTTTTCTTCTTTTTAACAGGAAGGTGTAAAAATAACCATTAGCCGATGCTTCCAAGGCCTGGCGGGAGTGCCAACATTTTGGAATGCAGAGATTGAACCGAAGATGTGTTTTGGTTTTATATAAAACGCAGACAAACTGGCGCTTTTGTCCTTCATGAAAATCTATTCTTCTTTTGTTTTCAAATTTGACATTTTTCATACGAGTTGTTGGGAATTCAAACACACAAATCCAGGTTCAGGTACGATTCTCTGTGCATGGAAGAAAATGTGAAGGCGCTTGGCTTAAGAATGAGTAATTAAAGAGGAAAATGATTTGTTTCTACAAAGTTATGGAGCTCCCACGATTCACTTGTGCACAACACCGTCACAAACACCGTCAGGAAAGGCTCGAGAGAGGAAACAAGAGGGAGTGATGGGATAACGAGCGGTGATCCCTTTCTCCGAGCTGAAGCATCCGCTGAGGAAACTCTAGAAGACAGGGGCACAAAGATATGAGCGCACAACTCAGGAATGGAGGATGTTTGACGTCGTTCCCAGCATCCCCCTTCTCCCAGCCCCTTCCCCTCTGACACACTCCCCAACACTGATTGAGCTGTTTGTGTCACCTCCTGTTATTGTCAGGGGAGCTCTTGGCGGTGTACTTCACGCTGCTTCCCTTTGAACAACACCACAAAATAATAATGATAATAAAAAAAATAAAAACTGGTTGCCTTCCCACCAGCCAGTGAATCCACTTTTAAGAAGGAATGCGGAGAGGAGGAAAAGGAGTTTAGCAGAGCTGTAAGTCATCATCAAGGCTGTGATCAACCTTTTCACGTGGGGGTGTTAAACAATGGGAACTATATTTGATTGAGGTTTCCCAAAGGCATTTCCGGACCGCTTTGGAATTGCATCTCATGACAATGCAGAGGCTATGGGAATGCTGTGAAGCAGAAATATGGATTTAGCTCAACATTTTCTTGCCTGTCTCCTTTCCTTTTTGCCCATATTTGGTGCTTCTACACTACTCACAGAAGGTTAGGGATATTTGGGTTTTGAATTAAATTTTACAAGAAGTGTCTGGTCCATGAATCACTGTTGTTAGCTGTTGTTTTACAACAACTGCATGATTCTAATCAAGTTTCATGATATAATATCACTGTAGCATGAACTTCTTACATTTTCCATAAATGCCACCCATCAGTCAAATATCTCTAAGTTTTTGTGAGTAGTGTATATGATTATAAGACATTATAACTGAATAACTGACCTACAGGGCACAACAGTATTAGAAAGTGGAGTAACATGTTTGTGCAGACATCAGGTCAATGTTTTTAAAATTTGTCTTTCCGAAAACGCTGATTTCGATCTGTAGGAGGGTAGTGCCTGTCTGTAACAATACCACGTGAGTCAGCAGTGTATGTTTTGTGGTATTTCAGGCGAGACTGCGTCCACATAGGTGTGTTTGGAAATAGGGGAAAAAAATACAAGCGAGATCTGTTATTCTACAAAGCACGTCTGCACATCGCCTTGCTCAGTCAAACCTGATGTCTCCAGTAACATGACTTAGGAGACTGTCTTTCCCAGTTTCTGGGTGATTGGAGCCCATACTGCACTAGTCAAATTGTTTTATTTTCTTACAGAGTTTTTCTTGAGATATATACATATATACATATACATGTGTTCACAGGTATTTGCATGATGTGTTTACAGTCAGAACAGCTGTTTTGCTCTCTGCTGCTTCAGGGCTGTGTGTTTCCTTGTTGACACAACAGAGAGGCGTGCACTACTACCGACAGAGGAAACCCCTTCCAAACATCAAAGGTTGCTGAGATGCCAGGACGCAGTAGCCGCTTTTAAAACCAACCATTGAAACCATGCTTATCGACCCTTCTGAACCAGTGGAGCTTAGTGGAAGCTCACTGGCTGGACTGACTGGTATGCTCGGCAGTACTGGCTGTCACACTGGACATAATAACTGGACTGGACTACTTGCTTCTTTGTCGTGATCCAAAATCTCACAAACATGTCTATTTTCAGTGCTTTCTTTCTTGAAGATACTATGTTTTATTTTGACTGACTAAATTGTAGAGGGCGATGTCTCACCAGGGATTTGATGATAGTCAGCAAACAGTTTCTGTGACATCACTAACATCTAAAAACAAAGCCTCCCCCAAATCACACTCTCTTATACTATCTTTAATGTTTAGCACTGAGATTTTCTAAACCTATAATATATATAAAAACTTTTCTTTTTTATTTGGGGGTGAGGGGGTTGTGGCGTTCTTCAGCTGTTTTTGTATGTTTCTGTACACTGGACTACAGACAAGATTAATCTCCGAACTGGTTTGACGACAAAAAGCTGAAGTTAAAAAAGAAAAAGAAAAAAAGAGTTCTCCAGCATCCTCTTCTTGCAACAATATGCAAGAACTGCGAAAGTTGCATGAGTGCAGCCAGACACAGATGAAGATCTGGCACTGAAATGCTTCACTGTGGTTTTCTGCACACCACTTTCTGAGCAGATAACATCAAGGATGCCCTTTGAACAGTACAGGTGCACCTTTGCCCTCACAGGATGGCAAGTACAAGTATAATTTTTTTTTTTTTACTTATGTAGTTCTCTTTTCTTGGTGTGTGATTGATAAACTGTTGTCTCAAATACCAAATCCCGCACTCACCTTCCATCCTGCTGAGCTGTTGCTGTCTCCCTTGTCCTTGAAGTAAGGCACACTCTTGACCATCCAGTCGTAGATCTGAGACAGGGTCAGCCTCTTCTCAGGTGAGCTATCTATGGCTTTGGTGATCAGGTCAGCGTATGACATGTTCCCCCAGGCGTTGCGACGGGACGAGCTGATCTTTCTCTGGCCGGGGCCACACAGGGGTGGGACCCCAGGAGGAGTCACCTGTTGCTGAGGCGGCAGCTGCGGACCTGGCAGTTGCTGCTGCTGGAGGTGATGAGGAGGAGGAGGCGGAGGAGGAGGGGGGTGACGGCGGTGATGTACATGCACACAGTTGGCCTCTCGACACTGAAAAAGACTGCAAGGAGTTTTCTGCTCCACATACTCTTCATAGTCCTCCTCCAGCAAGCCGAGGCTGCTGATGTAGTCCCTGTTTCCTCCCGGCTCTTGGTGCACTGACGGCGCCGGGGAGGATGTGTTGGACCCGGCGGGGTCAATGAGCTCCGGCCGGTGAAGCGGCCAGGTGCAGGACCGAGGCCGGGACAGAGGCTCAAAGTCCGGGTCCGTTTCGACAGGCTGCGCCTGGGGTGACGGTGCTTCAGCCATGTCTGGGTCACACTGACAATCACTGGTTAGAATGAAAAATAAATCACATAACTCACAAAAATCTGAGAAGGACGTAGCATTCACACACCAGATTCCGGAGCAAAATCTGACAAAAAGAAGAATGTAACTTAAAAGACTGCGAAGCTCTTCCCTCCAGGTGCTCCCCGAAGTTCATACGTTCCTCATCTGCAGCTCTGAGGTCTGTCGGTCACATTAGAAACCAGTAGCGAAGTTAGTGGTGCGTTCACGGCCCACTCACAGGCTCCGATTTCAGAGTTACAGAACTAACGATGCGTTGAAGTGCTCTCGGCGGGAGAACATGACGTGAACGGTTTCATATGGGGATTACGATGGTGAATTCTTCAAATCAATAAATTAACTTTGGTTTTGATGCTTTTTAAATGAGAGGACAATTGGCACTTTCAGGACTTCAATAGGAATACACCCCATATTAATAATCACTATAAATTGCGAATGCTTGGGCAAAGGCCTTTTTTTTTCTTTTTTGTTTTGTTATTTCATTATTTTTTTTTAATGATTATTTTAGCTTAAATTAGTTTGGTTCAGCATAGGCCTATGTTCTACCCTAAACTGAGAAATCTTAAATTCCATTTGTGAATTTAGGCAGGACTTGAACGCAACAGACACACAGAGGAAAGAGTCGCATCTGTACAGAAAGAGAGAAAGAAAAAAAAAACTTTATTTCCGCTAAGTAGCCCGTTTTCTCCCCAGTGGATTTCAGATTAAATCATCTTTACAGTTAGGTTGCGCTATTCTAGGAAGAATTGCATATTTATAGTTTTAGGCAGCAGATGGGTATTCCCCACAAAACTTCATATTTCCAATAATCAGTCCATAGTTCAACGTTCCTTCTTGGTACTTTCCTGTGATATACTATTAACTGTGCCTAATGAATCAATAAAGTTCTTATGGCACTCACATACACATTTTAAATAGGCTATAAATTTACGTCTGAGTTCAAGCCCTGATGTGGTTATCAATCTTCATTTGATATGGAGCCACAGCTGCCTGCAGTGCCATCTAGAGGGTCGCAATAATATGATCTTCTGAGACCAGAGACCAAATATAGGACCAGTACCTACAAACCATCTTTTCCTGCATACTAACAATAAAGGACATCTGTGCACACTTAAGATGATAAGCACGTGTTACATTAGAACATTAAGCCTGATATACTGTAGTCAGTGGAAGCTGAACCCCCCACACCACATCTTTAGGGTCTCATCCAACATTTGTATGTAGGGCCCATGAGAGAAATAAAAAGGCTAAAAAAAATTGGGTGCCATATGAGTTTGTCCATGTCAAGTCATATTCATTTATATGGCACATTTAAAAACTTCCAATGCTGATATAAATATCTAACGACACTGAAATCTGTGCACATGAAAACATAACAAAGTAAATAAAATTATTAACAGATGTCATTGATCAGATTGAATTAAAGGCCACAGAGAAGAGGTTAGTGTTGAGCAAAGACTTAAGCTTTGGAAGTTCTTATCTGTAACGGTAATCTGTTCCAGAGAATGGGACCAGCAACTGAAAAAGCTCGGTCGCCTCTGGGAACATCAGGAACTATCTGGCAAGAAGACCTCAGCCTTCTGATAGGAGTATGAACATGAACGGGATCAAGCACATACTGTGATGCCAAGTCATTTAAAAACTTAAAAACAATCAGCAGAAGCCTGAAATATATGCTAAAATGAACGGCATCTCTGGCATTTTGGACCCACTGCAGCTGATGAAGAGATGACTGTTCTAAACCAACATATAAAGAATTACAATAATCCAGCAGGTCTCCTCTTTGGCCCCCAGTCTCAACTGGAAAGCGGCTGTTGTTTACAAAAGAGCTAATCTGCTATCAAAAATTACACCTAAGTTTTTAACAGATTGATGAGTAAATGACTCATCTGCTGTTCGTTGGTTTCATATTGGCGCCATGCAGTTATGCTTACGTACATGAGGGATGAATGAGCCTCGGACTGGGGTCCACCTTGGGCCCGGCTCACCTGCGAACCGAAGAAGGCGGTTCACACTGGGCCAACATGGAACCAGTGGAGCTGATTGCTTCTTTTATTTTTCTTCATTTGGCGGTTAAAGAGATGCTCCAACATTTTGGGACTAGGCTTATTTTGCCATCAACTCCTTGGTTAGGTAAGAGGACGAGTGATGAAACAAACTTCCAAACAACTCCAAAATTTTCTTCTTTACATGTTGTGATGTTAATGTAAAATGAGAAGGAACAATCTTACAAACAAATACATAAAACTGTGCGTCAACAGTTTCTGTTTGCAACTATAAAATAAAATCAGCATTATGAATAGAAAGTAACTGAAGTTTAATTTCCGTCATGATTTTAATTAATTTGTAGCGATCCCAGGAGAATTCAACAGTTGTTCTGAAGATGTCAGGTTTACATAGCATCATGCAATTCAAACTGTACATTTAAATAAATTATCTTAAACATTCTTATGTAGTCTATATTGCATGAGTGCACATATTACATGAAGGCGTATAGGAATTGTTGCGTCTCCATATGTATTTCAGCACAAGGTAAAAGTACAAGTTACAACATGTAACATGTTTGTAAATCTATTAGGAATGTGCTTCTTTGTGCTCTCAGTCGTAGTCGTGAAACTAAACAGTTTAATGCATTTGCACCCAGATGTCTGTCCACGCTAATGCAGTTTTTATGTCCATCATTCAACCCACTCAAACAGTCATGAAGAAACGGTGCCAATTTTTTTAACATGTCAATCACTCTGAGTAAGGAAAGTGAACAAAATGTGGAAGTGAGGCACTTTTTTAAAACATCAACGTGTCATGTTCCACGTTTTCAGACAATAGAGCGAGCAGGGTGTTTTTAGACCAGAAGGAATCAGTGTGGCACATTGTTAAGAGGTTGTTTAACTTTAAAAGCACTTCCCTTTCAAAGTGTACAGAGTTCAAGGTCTAATTATGCTCTTACTGTAAATCTGAACTTGGGCCCGCTGTGTGCACGCAAGTTCTTATTTTTTCACAGAACATCTAGGAAAACACCATCAATCACCCGTACAGGTGTTTGTATGACCGTGGGCCCGCTCAGAGTACAAAAATATTATTGTCAACTCATTTTTCCATTTCAGGGTGTTTGACAATCCTCCATTTTAATGGTCCACTGAAGCTGTTTTTCTCATCTCTCCCTGCAACCTCATCTACAAAGGTTCACTTTATTGCCAAAAGTATTCACTCACCTGTCCAAATAATCCAAATCAGGTGTTCCAATCACTTCCACGGTCACAAGTGTGTAAAATCCAGCACCAAGGCATGGAGACTGTTTCTACAAACATTTTTGAAAGAATGGGTCGCTCTCAGGAGTCAGTGAATTCCAGTGTGGTACTGGGATTGAATGCCACCTGTGCAACAAGTCCAGTGGTGTAATGTCCTCCTAAATGTTGACAATCAACTGTTAGTGGTATTATAACGAAGTGAAAGTGATTGGGAACAACAGCAAATCAGCCACGAACTGGTAGGACGTACACTGATGGAGTGGGGTCAGCGGACGCTGAGGTGCATGGTACACAGCGGTCACCAGCTTTCTGCAATCAATCACTGCAGACCTCCAAACTTCATGTGACCTTCAGATTAGTTCAAGAACAGTGTTTAGAGAGCTTCATGGAATGGGTTTCCACGGCTGAGCAGCTGCGTCCAAGCCACACATCACCAAGTGCAATGCAAAGCGTCGGATGCAGTGGTGTAAAGCACGCCGCCACTGGACTCTAGAGCAGTGGACGCCTTCTCGGGAGTGACAAATCACGCTTCTCCATCTGATGGATGAGTCTGGGTTTGGCAGTTGCCAGGACAACGCAGCTTGTCTGACTGTATTGTGCCAAGTGTAAAGTTTGGTGGAGGGGGAATTATGGTGTGGGGTTGTTTTTCGGGAGCTGGGCTTGGCCCCTTAGTTCCACTGAAAGGAACTCTGAATGCTTCAGCATACCAAGAGACAATTCCATGCTCCCAACATTGGGGGAACAGTTTTATTTATTTACTCAAGCCTATTTATTAGAAACCCTGATCCTGGTTTTAAACTTTATTTATTGCTCCTTGCCTGGTGGGCAATATCTACTTTTATTCTGTTCAGTGAGCACTGTGAGTACCGGCCGTGTATGTCTGTCTTTGTGATGTCGTCACTTGTCCTCCGCCAATTAATGTCTGTTAATAATGTGTGTGATGCCTTCTCCTTTTTACTGCAAAACAAATCTACCTATGACCAGTTTGGAGATGGCCTCTTCCTCTTCCAACATGACTAAGCACCAGTGCACAAAGCAGGTCCATAAATACCTGGATGAGAGTTTGGGGTGGATGAAGTGGATTGGCCGACACAGAGTACTGACCTCAACCCGATAGAACACCTTTGGGATGATTTAGAGTGGAGACTGAGAGCCAGACCTTCTGGTCCAACATCAGTGTGACCTCACAAATGTGCTTCTGGAAGAATAGTCAGAAATTCCCATAAACGCACCCAAGAATCTGATGTCACTTAAGTTCATAAGCAAGTCAAGGCAGGTGAGTGAACCTTTGGGAACAGTGTACATATGTCATCATTTTGAGGCTTTAGTGGCCTTTATTATTCAAAGTTGAAGACAGGAAAGTGTGTTGGAGAGAAGGGGGAGACACAGAAACGGGTCACAGACTGGGAGTCAAACCTGCAACCTCTGCATCTGGTAGCCCTACGAAACAACAAATATTTAATTATTCTAATTTTTTATCATCACTTCATACCATCCATGCATCAAAGATTATCATCACGCTGATGAACCACAAGTTATTTATAAAATGTATAATATCTAATTTATTATTTATGAAAAAAAGGATTCCAGATGAGAGTCAACATAATTGCATATACAGCTGAGTCACCACATCAATAAAATATTATTGTCAGAGGGTCTTTTGTAGAAGTTATAGTATATTAATAAAAAACAAAAAGCATGCAGATGTGATACTAATGCACAATGAAATAAGTAAAAAGTCACCAATGTACTTTTATTTTGAATTTGAGTGTACAGTTCACTTTCCTTACAGCTCTTTTTAGCAGACAAGCCAGTGTCAAAGCTATAAAACACTGCTTCTAAAATGTAAAGTCCAGTCCTCTGCAACTGGTCACCAGGAAGAAATCTAATGTAGATTTCTATTACAATCCGACAATCTCTGTCCAGGACGATCATGGTTGCAAGATCTTGTAAATAAAACCATTCCATATCCAGTAAATATCAGAAGAGAGGATCTTAAGATTAGTTGAGGTAAACGTCAGCCTCATTAAGGACGTCCTCTTTTTGTTGGAAGTAGTCTCTGAACCAGGAAATATGTTCCTTCTTCTGCTGTACAGTCAGGTAGGGGTTTCTGGACAGACCGGCCACCACAAGCTCCATGAAGTGTCGGACAGGTCCCTGACGAGGGAAACCCTCCTCCAAGTGCTTCTCTAAGAAGATATGCTCGTGGAACGGGACACTGGCTTCCTCCTCGAGGCCTAACAAAGAACAAGAAGGCACTGTCACTGGAACCAAGTTTTCATTTCCTTCCCCACTTCTGAAGATCTAACGTGGTATTCACCACTCACCATCTTCATTGTTGACTGGATACTGCCACAGTTTTCCCTCTTTGGTCCACTGGATCATTTCCTCAAACCCGTTGCGTGGCATTTGATTGGTTGACTGAGACAACTGACTCACAAAATCAATGTCCCATAGAGTTGGCTTAGCTGGAAGTATGACACCAGTGTTATCCATTTCATAAAAAAAAAAAATGAATCAAAAGCCTGGCTGTATGACAACAAATTTGTTAACCATTAATTAAGCACTTCTCTACATTTTTGTTAGCCAAGCTAACCTTATTTATAAAGCACCTCAAAAACAGCAACCACTGAAGAAAGTGCCAAACATATAAAATACACTTAGAAGTCTTAAGAGACAATTTTAAAATGGTCAAGCAAGAAGCCCGTCTGATATGTAATGGCATATAGAGAATGTGATTGATTAATTCTGAAATAAATCTTCCTTACCCAGAGCTGATTCATCTCCATCTTCTTCAGCAGTGGGAGCAAAGATGTTGAGTCTTTTTGTGGTCAACAAATTCCTCCTAAAATATAGGATACGGTCAATGTTTGTGCTTTGTCATAAATTATCCAAATGTAAGCATTTTCTCCTCACCTTCTCCGGATGCCAGCCAGCTCACCAGTGATTCCTCGGTCATATCTGTATCCTCTCCCGTCATCATCAAACTGGATCTGATCTGAAGCTCCACCATTCTGGCGGTTGGAATTCTTTCCTACTTTCATGTCAGCTATAATTACTCTGAGGAAATATTGTTGGATCAAAAGTCTTTGGATTAAAACTGATGAGCTTTTTGTGGTTTTATATGACAAAAGGAGAGAAAACATTAACATCTTGTTCAAACAAACACATATTATAGAGGAAACATACCCAAGGTTGTTCATGTCGCCTTTTTTCTGAGCCTCAGTGAGGGCTTTGCGCTGCCTCAGCTGCTTGAGCAGCTCGGACTCCGCCTGCCGCTGGTTAGGGAGCGTGGAGGCGGCCGCTGATGCTGCCGCCACCAAAGCAGGATCCAATGTCTCACTAAAAACACAATGCAGAGACAAGAGTGTCAAATGTCCCCTTGAGACTGAGATAAAATATCACAGGTGATAAAAAAAAATAAATTGCAAAGAATCATTTGCAGCATTTACTCTGTTGTTTCACAATGCTGAGGCGAGACAGAGCCCAAATGATGTCAAACAGAAGAAACTCGAAGTTCAACACGTTAAAGTAGGAGAATGCAACCCGTTTCAATAACTCCTGCAGGTTCTCTCACCTTTGTGAAGAAGCTTCTGCTGCTGCCTTCTGAAACATACTGATGGTGCTCTCCATATTTGCAGTCTTGGACTTGTGTTGCGCAGATGATTCAAAACTTTTTTTTGTCTTCAAATTTTTAAGCTTCCTTTTGTTAGTGACCTCCACTTTCATGGCTCCGAGCAGATCCAGGAGACTTTCTTTGCTGCTCTTTGCTGTGTTCATCTTGACTTCGGTTGGTTTTGCCGCAACCTGCTGGGTTCTACCATCGGCCTGGTGTTGTGTGGTTCCTCCATCGTCTGCCTTCAACACCACTGGCTCCTCCGTTTGCTCCGTTACCTTCTTTTGCTCACCTTCTTCAACTGCATTAACCTTCTCATCTTGAGCAGAGGTGACAACGTGGTCTTTCCTTTCACAGAGTCTGACAGCATTTGTGCTGAGTGCATTAATTCCGGGTCCATTTAAAGGCCTGTGTTCGGTGGAAAACAGTTTTACTGATTAAAGATGGCTAAATTAAAATTTGTCATATTTATTCTAATACTCATAACATTTCAAATTTAAATATTTAAACATAGTTAATATTTTTGAGGTGAGCAATCACGTATGACAAAGATATGTAACACAAAACGTATGTCTGCTTTTGATTTAAAATTAACACATTTAATCCCACTGACAACAATTGGTGTCCATCATTGCTTTTAACTTCTGGAAGCTCTAAAAGTTTTGGCTTTCGGCAGCTAAAGCATTTTTTTTTTTTTTTTAAATTAAATAGAACAGGTTGTTTTTCTAAACCTCATTAGTGTCATGTGACTAGTGTGAATGTTCACATGACCAGGGGCCTCATGTACAAAAGGTTTGTACGCACAAAAATGTGGCGTACGCTCGTTTTCACGGCAAAGTTCAGATGTATCAAGTGTGAAATGACCGTGGAAATGTGCGGTGCCTCACGCAAACTTCATGGCTGGTGTACGCACATTTCTGTTGTCGCTTTGGCGACACTTAGAGGTGATGTTGGGAAACTGTTATCAGTCCTCAGACTGAGTGATTTGCAAGACATGAAAGACATGAAAAATTAACAATGTTCAACAATTAACACACCCATGTCTCTGCAATTACACGAGTGGATATAAATGCATGCGCAAAGCAGTGCAAAGCATTAAAAACAATGGCTGCTTTAGCGGTATTAGAAGATGGTTTGAACATTGTAAATGCGAGTACAATCCAACTAGAGCGTATGTTCAGAGACAGAGAGGATTTGCTGACACATGACAACTGGTTCATCAGCTGCTTTAGGTTCCAGAGGACAGTCCTCCTGGATCTGTGCGCAGAGCCGCGGCGTTGGAGCGCAGCTATCGACTGCACACACATTTTTATATAAAAGCACCATCACATGATTAATTTTTAGGCTACATGTCAACACGCAACATCTTCATTCCATCACTGTACAGATCATATGTGATGCGCAACCATGACATGAATTCAGCATGTGCTCCTCCAATTTCCATCCCCTCTTCACAGCATCATCACTAGTCGGCGGTTAAAGTTAGTGACTTGCTGAGTTTCGATGGTTAAACTACAGCTTAGGATCTTTCTAACAGCTAATTCTCTGTGTGAAAAGTACTCATGTTAATAATCCTGTACAGTGTGAAATCAGGCTCACTTTTTCCTCTGGTGAAGTTCTTCACTAATCTGCAACGATAGCATGTAAATGGTAAATGGCTTACACTTGTATAGTGCTTTTCAGCTGTTCAGCTACAGCTCCAAAGCACAAAAACAACCTTCCCCTACTCTGAATCTTTATACAGGAGGAACTAGGGTTCAGTTCTATGCTCAATTCTACGTTGATTGGGATGTTCAAAGTAATGTTCTTAGATTCCTGCGTGCAAACAGTTTTGAACATCAGGATTTTTTCTTTGCATAGGAGGGCATTTTGGATTTGGCGTACACCACATTTCAGTAGGAAATCCACGCAAGTCTTGTACATGAAGCCCCAGGCTTCTTTACTACATAGTTGCACCTCTGAAAGGAGATGTCTGCCTCAAACTACTACTAAAAAATATTTTAAAAAATTAGATATGTAGAAAATATTTCAAAGGGCCTAATATTGATATATAATTAGAATGACATGCCTACAGGCATCTTTTGATCACAAGAAGAGTAAATGTAGGCAGGGCAACAATTGTTTCCGCTTTGATAACGTAGTCAATGTGTCAAAGGTTTTAGCTGTTTATTGTATTTTCTATACAGCTTTAACCTATCAGAGGTTTGGGATTTTCTTAAAAATAATATACTTAAATAACCACAAAGTGAAGTGTGCTACATCACAGTCATTTCTACAGCTGAATAAGACATAACCTACAGTAAATGGAAAGAAAAAAAATTACATATCATGTGTTCGGAAGGTCTGAGGATTGAAATGCATGCACCTATTTTGCAGGGGAAAATTGTGGGATTAAACAGGTTAACAACAATCCCTAATATTAGAGATGATACAAAAAGAAACGTCAATCAAAACGCCCCTCCCACTAGTACAAGCTAACAGTTTAGTGGTTTTCTCTCCCCTCTTCTGAGAAGCAATTACATTTTAGTTTTTTTTTTTCCCAAAGTACAAAGTTATGTCTCTCAAACACTAACATTTGAGGAAGGAGCCATGTATTGATTTCAGACAGCCATTATTTTTTGTTCTGTGTTTTGCATGTTACTGTCTCACCTGCCAGTAACGTTCTTGACTCACCTGAAAACTTTGTCACATTTAGCGGATAACGCACACGACTCGTATAAACAAACCGAAGGGTTTCGTGCTGCAGATAAAAAGCGAAACATGACTGTTTCTACTAATGTTTTATATTGTTTCTTGGAACGTCCTTCCACGTTCCCCAACGTCCTCCTCCGGTGCTACAGCATAAATGCGTCCCGATGACCTTTAGGCTGACAACAGTTCCGGCCAAGGATGGGATTCTTGTGTAAACGATTGAGCTGTGGTTTTCAATGTGGCTTTTAATAAAGCTAAAATGTAAAACGTACCGCCTTAGCTGCTCAAAAGTACAATTTCCATCAGCATGTGATTTTCATTACAAAAAAAAAAAAGTTACCAGCTCTTTTCTGTCACGTCTGAAATTATAGTATCGCGATAGCGGAACCGGAACGCGACTCAAAATGGCGACAGAACATTAGCGCTAATTCACGGACGGATGTGTGATCTGCAGACAGCCAACAAGTTACTTATTCACGCCGAGAAATGGACAGAAACAATGGAAAACTAGCTCCGAGTAATCCTTACTGTCGTGAACATTTTTAGGGATCATCCGCTTAAATTCGTAAGGGAGAAGACAACTTCAAACAGGTAAAAACGTCAACGGCTGCTAAGTTAATAGCACGGAGGCTAACAGGTTCAAATTTAGCGCAAATATTTTATTTAATATCAGATATTCATGCGGTCGCAGGGGGATTAAAGTTAACATAGTCCTTCTTTTGCATTGAGTTGAAATGGCTTTGGACGTGCCTCGTGATCTGTGTGTAGTTGTTCTGGTTAACCCGCTCTCTTCGGTTTGTTTACACGTGAAGTGTGTCTAAATACACCTTTATCTGGTTCTGGTTGTTTTTTTGTTTGTTTTTGAAAAATAAAATCCAAGGTTGTGATTCTTTCACCCCCGTTTTCCCAAGATGATAACACGCACATCTCATTGATTTCCAGTTTTACATTGATCTGATGTTACATCCAGTACATCAGCTGGAAAATCTTTAGCGTGTTTTTTCTTCTTCATCTTTTCTTTTCGTTTTAATTTTTGAGCCTTACATTTGCTCATTTGGGCGCTCCTGACCATTTCCCCCTAAAAAAAACCCCCAGGTGTTTTCGTCTATGCAATAACCGTAATTGTATCTTTAAAAAAGAAGAAGTAGTTATAAATACATTTGTTTCTTCAACTATCTAAAAAGACCTGTTCTGGTGTTATGTTGCCACCATAAGGCTTCATTGTGTGTGTGAGTTGTGACAAACGCAACAGTTGATGTAATGTGTATAAAGCCTGTTGTATGACTTAGAAAGGTTAAAATGTTGAGGTTCCTTTTGGGAGTGTTGAGGATGGATAAGATCAGTAATGAGGAGAGAAATTCAGGCTGAGATGCTTTGGACATGTACAGACATTTATGGACGTAGAGAAAGAGGAAATGAAGTTAGCTGGTGTGAGAGAAGAGGATGCAGAGGATAGGGTTGGATGGAGACGAATAATTCACTGTGGTGACCTCTGAAGGGAACAGCTGAAAGAATTAAAAAAAAAAAAAATCTATAACCAACATAATTTTTCCCATAACGGTTGTAATAAATTTTTTTTCTTTAATTCTGTTTTTACCTTCAAATGATGTGTTCATGTGCACTTCACTTATTTTAAATGACAAATTTAGTCTTTCATCAGAAAACTCTGTTTCACATATGTTTTCAGATCTCTTTTTATGGCCTCTTTAGGCCATAAGAAGTTTAGGAAAGTATAGAACTGTGCTGTCATTTTTGACAGATATTTGATGCGATGCAACAAAATATGGTCTTTCAAATATATCCATCGGTTATAAAGAACTGATTGCAGGTTAAACATGCATTTTCAGGAGTGTGTTGCCAATCTTGAATGATTATATGCTTGCCAAGAAGTTTGTGACCCACATAGTTCTTGTTCTCTGAAAATGTATGTTTATTCTATATAAACTATACACCATGTTTTCCTGGAAGTGTCAGTGTGGGTTTGTGTGCTCATTAAATATGAGAGGTAATAAAGCACCTGCTTTCTTTGTTATGGCAGCCATGGCAGAAGAACGTCGACAGAAGCAGTGCTCGGTCGTCCTGCCCACAGAGTCCATGAAGGCCATGGCAGAGTCTGTGGGGGTCGGACAGTTACAGGAAGAAAGCTGCGTAGCCCTAAGTGAGGAGGTCAGCTATAGAATAAAAGAAATTGCACAGGTAAAGTATTAATGTATAATACAGGTGCTTATTGTATTTTTCTGTCATTGTAAATTGCTTTGAATCCACATCTTAATTTGTGTCTTATTAATGTGTATTTAGCACCTAATGCTGTCTGTTGTGTTTACATCTCTTTCTTTTTTTTTCTTTTTTTTTTTTTTTCTTGTTTTTGCATAGGATGCTTTGAAATTCATGCATCATGGGAAGAGGCGTAAATTAACCACTGGTGACATAGACAATGCACTCAAGTTAAAAAATGTGGAGGTAGAGGAAAACCTGCATATCTATCTGAAAGATGGGTCCTTTTTAGTCATGTGGACGTAATTTGAAGTAAGTTCCTCACTTGTTTTCTTTTTTTTTTTCTTTTTTTTTTTTTTTTTACAGCCCCTGTATGGATTTCAGTCGCAGGAGTTTATCCCTTTTCGTTTTGCAAGTGGTGGTGGAAGAGAGCTTCATTTCTATGAGGAGAAGGAGGTTGACCTTAGTGACATTATAAACACACCGCTCCCTAGAGTTCCACTAGATGTTTCCCTCAAAGGTACCCATATTATCAAGATTAAATGCTGTTGTACACTGTTATTCTGCAATTTCTTGTTTTGAGTGGCTCATTAGTAGCTGATAACGCCCTGTCTTTGTTTAACCCATAGCTCACTGGTTAAGCATTGAAGGTGTGCAGCCTTCAATTCCAGAAAATCCACCGCCAGGTGAGCTTTATGTAAATTTTCCTCTCTTAAAGCAGAAAAAGTAACCCATCTGAAGGGGAAAAATAATTTAAGTTTTATTTGCTACTTTTCAGTCACAAAAGAGCAACAAAAGTCAGAACCCACAGAGCCCCTCAAAGTTGTCAAGCCTGGTCAAGAGGAGGAAGGACAAAATCAAGGCAAGGGACAGAATGCAGCAACTCCTGATGGCAAAGGTCAGTATGTTTTGAATGTTTTTATGTACACTCTTCCCACCTTGCTTCCTTCTTTCCTCCCAAACTTTGGATAATAATCTGTTCTTAACCCCATATTTGTGTCCATCTCTTTCAGGAAAGGATAAAGGCCTCATCAGGTTGAAACCGCGCAGCACTCATGAGCTGTCTGTAGAACAGCAACTCTACTACAAGGAAATCACAGAAGCTTGTGTTGGTTCGTGTGAAGCTAAAAGAGCCGTAAGTGCTACTTATCCTTCCTTTAAAAAAGAAATTAAAGTCTGACAGTGTCTTTGAAAAAAGTCTTTGAAAATAAATCAGTCTGGCTTTTCTTCAGAGAGCTATAAAGTGAACAAATAAGAGTGTTGAAGCTGAGAGGAAATGATCAGTGCTGCCAGAATTATGCGATACAAACAAAAGGTTAATTGAGCCAGTTTTCCATGTGGCTCTGGCTTGCTAAATGTTTTTATTTTTATATATATACACAGGAAGCTTTACAAAGCATCGCTACTGACCCAGGACTGTATCAGATGCTTCCAAGATTCAGCACATTCATTTCTGAAGGAGTGAGTTTGTTTCCATCCTCTTGTAATGTTCTGAAATGTCACTTATGTCTCATAAAATCCACAAACCCATTTCGCTGACTTTGTACTCTCCTCAAAGGTTCGAGTAAATGTGGTACAAAACAACTTAGCTCTACTGATTTATCTCATGCGGATGGTCAAGGCTCTAATGGACAATCCCACCTTGTATTTGGAAAAATATGTGAGTAAAGTGAAAAAAAAAAATGTTTTGTTTCATTTTTAAAATCCTTGAACTCTGTGAATAATGTCTTCTAATGGTGCAATGTTTCTAAATTATTTGCAGCTGCACGAGCTCCTCCCAGCTGTGGTCACCTGTATTGTGAGTAAGCAGCTGTGTTTACGACCAGATGTTGACAACCACTGGGCTTTACGAGACTTTGCTGCTCGTCTCATGGCCCAAAGTTGCAAAACCTTCAGTACCACAACCAACAACATCCAGTCCCGCATAACCAAGACTTTTACCAAGGTGCGTTTTACAGTAGCACAGTGTTTAGGAGTTTTTGAAATCCTGTTATGACAGAAAATATGAAACCATTATGTGGTGGAACAAGTGCTCTCGTCAACCTTATTTTGCATAGTTTTATTCATTCATATTGCTCATATATACTATCTAATATACTGTATTTTGTAAGTAAATTCAGGTCACTTCTAAAGACGCTAACAAATCAAATCCCTTTGCAAAAGGTTGCACTTTGTGGTTGCCATTTGTGTACCAAGCATCTTTTACAGTCATGTGGGGATTATTGGAAATTATTATCCCACATTACACTAATAAGTGAATAGATTTCTCCAGTCTCAATTATAGTATATTTGCAATGATTATTTCTTTCTTTAACCTTTAACGTCTTGTCTTTTTACACCGCATCTATTAACCCAGACTGTTTTTTGTTTTCCCCCAGAGCTGGTTGGATGAAAAAACCCAGTGGACAACACGATACGGCTCCATTGCCGGACTTGCTGAACTGGGACCTGATGTGAGTGGAATTGTCTGAGTTTTTTCTTGTCTTTTGTGAGCTGGTGGAACTTTCCACCTAATTTTGTCTTTCTGCAGGTGATAAAAACGCTGATCCTGCCTCGGCTTGCTGTAGAGGGCGCTCGCATCAAAGCAGTGATGGAGGGACCTGTGGTCTCCAATATTGACAGAATAGGAGCTGAGCATGTTCAAAGCCTCTTATTGGTAACAAATGATTTTTATTTACTGTTGTTTGTTTAACGTAGTTATATTTGGAACCTAAAACCATCACCCAATTATTTCCTTTCCAAAGAAACATTGTGCCAGTGTTATTGCCAAGATACGACCCCAGCCGGACATTGTGGAGCAGTACCGGACAGACTATGGCTACCTTGGACCCATGCTGTGCTCTCATGTGATAAAGGCCAGAACCCAAGCAGCACTGCAAGCTCAGCAAGTCAACAGAACAACACTAACAATCACACAGGTACACTACTTACTCACCTGACATATTTTTTGTTTTTAATAGAAACGAATGGGAATCATTTAACCTTTTAAAACTGACACACATCTGTTTTTAAATGCCGATAGAAATGCAATGCAATTATTCTTTTTGCATATAAAACTGGAAGAGTTGCACATTCATATAGCACATTTAACTTGTCCCTGAGCATTGTTTCCTTTCACTAATGGGTTAAGACAAAGCTTTATATTCCAGGGGTCAGATGTTTTATAGATCGGATCTGGTATTGGCATATATGTCATTACATTGTGACATGCACTTTCATGTGGTTTTCTTACACGCCACTACCTGTGACAACAGCACAGTAAACTCTTCTTTTGGCTTGCAGTCGCACTCTCGCTCTGGTTTTATCTTTTGCTTTGTACTACTGTGAATAGTTTCTTTTGGCGTACATGCTGTCTTTTAGCAAATCGTGTGAAATGTGTATTTTATTTTCATTCTTGTTACAGATTATAAAACTGAGTGTATCTCAGTTATGAAACTTAGGTTATGAAAACACTGAACATGTGCATATTCTGTGGTTTGACTTTAAGTTTAAAATTTGTTAGGGATAAAGTTGTGACATTTCTGTATTTAGTAAACTATGTTTAAAATTCTTTTCAAAAGCAGTCATAGCCAGTTCAGTCTGCAGCAGGAAGTCCCTCCTAATTGCAGTCAGAAAGAGAAACGCATCCTCCTTTGCTGGAGCTATAAATTCTATATACGCTGAGTAACAGAGGTTAATAGAAAAACACCCAACCACCTTTCAGCATTACTACAAAAGTGTAAATCTTGACTCTTGTTGGGGACATTTCAGAATATGAATACAATAAGATAACAGGTGAAAGAGATGATGGAATAAACAAAGAGTATCAGGTGATTCAGCAGCCAATGAGATACTAGATCTCTGCTGTGTCCCGCCTCTCCTACTGTAAATCGACGTGGCGCTGATTTGCTACTCATTCCAGAATTGAAACCACAAAAGGAAAAAGCACAACTGAGAAAAATGGTTCAAAAATGGAGATGGTTTTAGAACTCAAAGCAAGAAAAGAAAAGTGTAACTGAAGAAGCTGATTGTGCTCTCTGTCACAGATTTTGATTTCTTGGTTACTGATTCTGTTTTGATTTGCAATACATGACGTCCCACTTTGTGACAAAAAAAAAAAACTTTCTTGCAGCCTCGCCCCACCCTTTCAGTCTCACAAAGTGGGTTAAGTGGGTCCACCGGGCCTCGCACTCCAAGCATCATTAAGGTTCCAAGCTCCCTCACCCTCATGTCCCCGAGACCAGGTACCCCCACACAACCGTCTCCCCCGGCAACAAAGTACATTGTAATGGGAACCAGTGCAGGAGCTGCTTCAACTCAGCAGGTACTTTTTTTTTTTTTCCTCCCCCTTTTCCTTTTCACTTTCACAGTCATTGGGTGATGCTGTCCACCATCATCACTGCAGGAATTCTGCACAATCATTTGGTTTACTATCATGAGGAGATATATGTATGCCTTTTTTCATGAGGTATAGGTTTTAATGCAGTTCTAACTATGACTAAGAACATTAGGAAATCATTATTTATTGAAATATGAAAACAAATGAAAAGCACCAGCAGACCCAAAGGTAAGTTTTTGTGTCATCACTCAAGTATCAAAGGATGAATAATCTCCACACATTATGTATTTAACTAGTTGAAATTATTCAAAACCCTGCTGTTAAAGTCCAAACTTTTTAAGGTGTGAATTTACTTATGTTTATTTTTTAATCTTTTTTATTTTATTCCAGGTAATTACTCTTAGCTCCTCTCAGTCAGCATCCTCCGTAACCAGCACTGTTCCCAGTGCAACTTCAACATTGCAACCATTGGTAAAACTGGAGTCGGGCAGCGGTCCCGGACTGACGGCTTCACGCCCTCTGCAGAAGTATATAGTTGTATCTCTGCCCTCGTCTGCTTCCTCCTCGTTGGAGACCAAGAGCTCTGTGCTACCAACTTCAATATCCTCAACCCCTTTAGACACAGGGATGAAGCTAGAACGGTCCGAGTCTCCCGGAGCGAGCACACAATCACCCCACTGATACTTGCAAAGGTAGTGAAAGTTTCTTTTTTTGTTTGTTTGTTTTTTGTTTTTTAAAATCACATCGGAGCAGCTGTACTCGATTGGATTTGTCTGGACCGAACTGAAAATGGTAAACTCTGGATGGGTATCAAGAGGAATATGTGGACTCTTGACTGATTATGAGCAAATGTGACATATCTTTGTAAATATCTTAATCCTCTACAAAAGCTGATCATCTGTGAGATCTTCAGCGTTTCAGCTTAAACTCTGATTTTCATGGTTTCTTTTTTACCCTAAAATAAATCTGATTTTGTATGAAACCCTTGTATCTGGATGTGTTTTTGGCATTCCTGTTATATTTTTAAATAAACTATTAATATTTGAAGTTATGTTTGGCTTCAGCAAATCCCAAAGCTAAATACTGAATTTAATCCACATTTGCAAGCAGTCTGGCATGGCTTAGAAGAGTGCTAATATGCACAAATCTGACTAAAGGCCACATGTACACTTGCTGTACGTAGAACTCCTTACCAACAATTAATATTTTCAGGTAGTAATCATAGGAAATATTTGTGTCCTAAAACTTAGAACAAATTTGGTTCGCTGTTCCGCTGTAGGTTGGCTATCACATTTAGGTGTGGTTTGGAAATGGATGTAATCTCTAATATGAGGTGACTTAAACCCCATAGTTGGATGTAACCCATCACTGCAGTCTCTCTTCCTCTGCTCTTACTACTCTGGTCTGTCTGACCAGATAGATGTGGCCAGATGTGTCGTCCTCAGCTCTCCAAGTCCATCCATTTCATTTGCCATTGATCTCATATGCAGTTGGCATGGCAACAAGGTGAAAAAATGGTTTAAACATCACCCTTCTAAACACATAAGGCGGGGGTTGAAGCTCATTCAGGAAATAAGTTTTGTTTCAGTTCATCGTCTAATCCACCATCAGCTAATCCCCATTAACTCATGTTAAAAGTGCCAACTTTGCAGCAGAATTGTACACATATGTATATATACATATTTATATTCTGATATAAAAGATTTTTTTCTTTCCATCTTTGAGGTCAGAAAAAACATTTCTGCACATGAAAAGAACAACTGTCAAACTGAGCACAGATAATTTCCAAGACACTTTAGTGGTGAATGTAAACAATATATGGAAGGAAATGTGGTACATAATTTAAATATACTGTAAGACAAAGATTACTTTATAACCTGTGTTAGTAGTGAAACCTATATGAATTTCTGAAATTGCTGCAATACTATTAAAGTTGGACAAGATGAAGAAGGAAGTTTCTAAACAAGTTA
>JBAMYA010000006.1:7347676-7363389 GCA_037176975.1 Arrhamphus sclerolepis
GGTGGGGATTTCAGGTGCCTTGCTCAGGGGCACCTCATCCATGGATGTGGACGTGGGGAAGCACTTGTTCAGGCACTCGCTTTATTAAATAAAACAATACCAACTATGGGCTACAATTTTCACCTTTCATAAGCAGTATTTATTTGGACCTTAATTCTGCAGTGAAGTCACCAGGATTTCCATCCTAAACTTTATTTACAATAAGCATGCAGTTAAAAAAAAAAGAAGAAAAAAAAAAAAAAACAACAAGGAGAAGCATACTGCCCTGAACTGAAACACAAACTCAAATTGTCAATTGGATAAATCAGAAAAAAGTTCTTCTAATATTTGCATCCAGCAGCACGCTTTCACTTTAACGTAGCGCCTGCCAGAGCGTTTACCTCTTGTCAAGCAAAAGAAAGCATTCTTTGATGTATCAGAGAATTGAGAATTGTGTTGTCAAAAAATGTACTTCGGTAATCAGCATTAGCCGTTTAGAGCAGGGGTGTGGAACTCCAGGCCTCGAGGATCCCCGTCCTGCATGTCTTGCATGTTTTTTCCCTGTCACAACACACCTGATTCAAAGAAATGGATCATTAACAGACAAGTGCAGACCTTGATTCATTTGAATCAGCTGTGTTGTGGCAGGGAAACATGCAAGACATGCAGGACAGGGGCCCTCGAGGCCTGGAGTTGGGTACCCCTGGTTAAGAGAGGCTGCTGTCTGCGCATCGCGAGGGAAGCCTCAAAGCTGAAAACCTGCAGCCAACAGCACAACCACGCGTATACATAAACACCTGGCCCGTGTTCTGTCCCTTCTTCCTCCATTCATGTGAAATGGCTCATTACCAGCAGACAAATCAATTGGCTCTGCTCTCTCAACACCCACTTGTGATAATAAGAGACTCCACAGACTGGAAACGCTCTGGTGCCCACCAGCTTGAAGCCGCGGTTCACAACAGATGAAAGACCCAGACGTCAGTTTTGTCTGCCAAGTATTCGCATCACATCAAAATTCACATCCAGTCAGGCATCTTTTACTAGGAATTATACAGTTCAGGTTAAAGCTACAGCTTCGTTTTTAAAATAGCGATTAATATTGATTGAATGATTATTTTCCACAGTTCACAAATGTCACTGGGCAGGACACAACCACATTTCACTGATGTGTGTGTGTGTGTGTATTTAAGAAAAAGCATGATAAACACAAACAAAAAACAGCAGTGCTTTGTGAAAGGGTGAATTTGCTTGGTGTGAAAACACTGTAATAATGTTAAATTATAAGTTTATTATTTGAGTCGTTATTGGTTTATTCACAAAGTTGTGATCATATCTAATCTAATCTGATCTAATACTAGTAGATATCTATTTATGTTTAAATAGTCTACTCTAGGACAAGGAAAAGCAACACATATTTTAATTCATGGATATCTTGAATAAGTGATTTTTTTGGTCCAATTTGTTCATAGAAATTTAGAAAGAAACTGTAATGATTAAACAAAAGTAGTCAAGCTTATAATGAAGAGAGGGAATTTCTTGTGACATGTTGCACCTGCTGTAATCTGACAATATTCAATACCAGAAATCTCATTAAAAATCATTCTTAGTTCTGAAATATTTTCCAAGTTATTGTATTAATTTATATCATGATATATTTTCTATAGATCTATGAATCACAACCTTCTAGAATATTAAAATATTAGCTGCACACAAAGTGCACCAAAGCCATCAAAATGATATTTTAGGATGAGCTGGGTTTCAGGCCCACAGCACTCACCTTGACCGTCCTTTCTGTTGTTCTGGTTAGTTCTCAGTTCCTCTGACTTATAGAAATCAATGCTGGCATAAGTGTTAAGGCCAGAGCCAGCGCTGCTACCCATGGCGCTTCCTCCGATGTTGTAGGCGGAAGAGGTGCGCTCCCCTCCAGCTTGAGGGCTCTCCCTAATGGCCAAGTCAAGGTCAATATAGTTAAGGCCTTGTTCAGCAGATGAGGTGGAGGCTTGTGGTGGAGGTGTTGCAGACAGACTAGCAGCCTGTGAGTTTTCCCACAGTGAGCAGTCCAAACCCTGCCGATGGCTCGCTGCCTGGCTGCCCTCTGGGAAGAGGGAGGTAGAAGAGGATGTGTGGCGTGGTAGAGAGGGTGGCGAGTTAAAAGTCTCTGAACGGTGGCTCAGGTGTCCCTGCTGGTCGCCTCGGACCAGTCTGCTGCTCCGGTCAGGAGACTGGTAGGACTTGACGGGGGAAAAACCCAAACTTGTCTCCTGCTCCATAGATAACGGCTGATTAGAGTGGATAGCAGGTCCTGCTGAAATGCTGGGGTCTGAACCTTTGCTGTCCATAAACGGGGTGAGAGCATCCGTTGGCATTGCTGCCATCTTCATTTTTGGTCTGTACCCTGCGTTGGCCTTTGCTGCCAGAGGAGAGCTCATGCTGTGTTCATGTCTGGCCTTGGGGGAAACAGCTGGTGAGCCCTGTAGGGTGCTGAATGTGGATCTAACATGAGTCAGGGGCGTCGAGGATTTCCCTAAATCCATGCTGACGTACTCAGCGGAGGTGGAAAGCGGCGCAGAGAAGCTGCGGGAAAGGATGGCAGGATTATCGTGACAGAGAAGTGGTTGATTCGAGGGCCGCAGAGTTCCGTGGATTACAGGTTGCCCATGTTTAGACCCTGCACATCGTCCTTCATCATATTTATTCTCTTCCTTGAAGGAAATACTGACATACTCACCAATGCTCTGGGACACTGATGGAAGCAGGTTCTCCTTAACCCTGGGAAGGGTGTTTGCTTTAGCAATATCTGAGGACATGCTGAGGGGACGACCCCTTCTTTGTTGCTTTGGGCTCTTACTACTTGATGCACGTTTTTGGTGGTGCCGTCCCTCTTTTGTGCACGTTCCTGCACTCTTGTATTCTGCTCCAGGTCTTAATAAACTTAAACCCCTCCCTGCTGAAATGGACTTGTCCTCGAGGCTTTCACTGCTGGCAGAGCTGGAGGAGAAAGACGAGGAAGACATGGAGAGTTGGCAGACTCCTGCAGAGCCCACTGCAATTTTGTTTTTCTTGCTGTACCCTCCTCCCCCTCCCCTTCCAACACTATCATTCCCACTGCTGTCTTGTTTTCCCTCTTCTTTGTTTAGGTCCTCCTCGAAGCGAGTATAAAGAGTATGCTGATAAGCTCGCGGCAGGGAGAAGTAGGAATTGAACATTTTTGGTTGCAGTTGGTGCTGCTCAGGGTGGGACGGTGGTGTGCTGCAGGCAGAGCGACTGCTGAGAGGTGAGATGTTCATGTAGTCGCTGGTTGCCCGGCTCTCCATGCTGGCCCTGCTATCCCACATTCCCAGTCTGTGCAGCTCTGTGGAACTGCTGCTGTTAGGGGACATGACCATGTATCCCTCTGAGCTGGGCTGGTGGATGTGCTGAGGAGGGGACACACTGTTGTTGGGGGTCATGGCCATATACTCATCATCTGCCCCAGGTTTAGTGTTGGGGTCAGACATACCTATTGAGAGAGAGAGTGAGACAGGAGACGTCACTCCAGGCAACATTGACATATAGCCACTATCCACAGCTGCTCCCGTGTCCACTCCTGTGTCACCTCTCTTCCTAGTTTCCCCTACATTAGGCTGTCCGCCCCTAACCGCCAGACTCCCAGAGCTGTGATGCAAGTCAGCTCTCTCTCTATCAGTACTCTGTGACATGATGGCATATTCTTCATCATCCTCATCATCTTCATCTTTTCTGTGCGGTGTCAGACGTTCATGGGATGCCAAAGGCAGGGAAGCCCTCTTACTTAGAAGCCTGCGTTCTGCCTCAGATTCCCGACTAGATGAGCGCCTCAGAATTCGTCTGCCTTTGGAACGATGATGAGTGCCGAGCAGACCCTCTCGCTGTCCCATCACTATGTAGCTGGAGGAGCCCTCTCCATGTGCATGATGTCCAGACAGACTGGGTATGAGCAGGGAGTGTTCACCAGGACTGGAACCATACTCATCTGAGGATCCGTAGTCGCTCGGTGAACCTGAAATTGAAACTCTCTGGGAGACACGAGGATAGGAGCACACTGTCATGCCTCCCACAGCTGCCCCTACGAGGCCACACTCTGACCCATGACCAGAGCTGGAGGACAGACTTGGTGCGGGGGAGGGAGCAGGGTTAGGCGTGTAACGTGCAAGGCTGAGGGTAATCTTAGCAGGGGTTGGGGCTCTTGTGGGCTTGGGCCTCAGAGTTGGTGTCGTTGAGCAGGATCCATTCAAACTAGGACTGGAGCTTGCCCATGTCCCTCTGGCACTCGCTCCGCCTTCCTCAGATCTGGCTCCGATGCTGGCCGTCCGTGCCCTTGGGAACCCGTGACGTGACGTAGGTGAAGTACTGGTGCTGCCTCCTGTTCCTGGAGTCTCGGTGCGAGCCCGCCTGGAGAAGCCCACCTGGCTCGGAGGCAGGTTTGGGTGATGGCGCCGACTTGGTACGCTGATGGGGTTTGAAGCAGTTCCACCACCACATGATGTCCCCACGGACTGTGACTTACTACGCTGACGGAATTCTTCACTTAGTGCTTTCATGGCCTCCAGCAGGGTCTCGTGCATGTTTTGAGCCACCACTGAGTCATCCACTTGCATCCAGAATTCTCCAGGGCCAGTAATCGCCGAGCGTCCTACCTCAATGAAGAAGAAATTCTCTGAATGGCCACACCTGCGGACATTCATCAGCTGTAACACCACGGCAGCAACATCAGAGTTGAGTTTGACAAAGTTGACTGTCTTATCAGTTAGGCACAACCGGTAAATGCCCACTAAATTCCTGGCGTGTCCAAGACCTTTGGGCCAAACTTTGACTTGCCATACTTCCTTGAAGGTTGGAATGGGAGACGGAGAGCTGCACTCTCCACTACTGCCATAATCTTCAGGACTTTTACCTGGAAAAACAAAAAGAATAAACCAATGAGTAATTAAGACATTAAACAAATAAACCTATCATACACGGAAATACCTTTAAAACTCAGGGTGAACATCTCTCTAATGAGTAACATTTCATTTCTCTATATTTCTCTATGGCCACATGCAAAAACCACATCAGTATCTGCCAGGCAGCTGTGCTGCAGCCAATCCATCATCATCACATTTAAGCTTTGACTCATAATTAATTATGTTTTATGAGGCTTAGAATACATCCACTGAAAAGCAGCATGCTGAACTGTGAAACTGATGTTGTAATTGTATTCAACACCAGTTAAATGACAAATTAAAGCTTTATTTTATTTCCTTACAGTCACCATTGCCTTGAAAAAGCAACTAATGGCTCCATTTTCCCCCAAAAGATGTGATAGTCTGAAGAAATATTCATCTGATTTTAAGATTTTAAAAATAATAATAATAATGTGTATATAAATGAATATATGTGTGTGTGTGTGTGTGTATATGTATGTATGTCAGACCCCTCGCACCTGTGTCAACATGGTATTTGAAGCATGTATTAATGTGGTGTACAAACACAGGTTGCAAAATAGGATTTAAAATAATCATTAATAATTTTTTGTTTAGTTTTTTTTCTCTTTCTTTCGTTTGTTTCTTTACTGAAAATGACAAAACGCCGAATTGACAAGTCAATCCAAATACCAGACTGGAATGGTTAGAATCGTAATATTTAATCATGATTATTCTTTTAATTTGGTATTAAATATTAAGAAAATAACTTTTTTTCTCCTTTTCCTTTCCCCTTGTTCGTTCCTCCAACTGACGTAAGGCCGTCGTCAGTTGGTGACGCTTCGTCGCTTTGTTGGCTTAGCAGCGGCGACGTTTTGTTGTTATTTTCGCCGCAGCTGAAAAACAGACACGGATAATTTTGCTTTTCGTATTGTTTCGCAGTCAACATCTCACACTTTAGACATTTAGGTGTGCTTGACGCAAGCTGGTAACGACCCCAGGAATGGACTCAGACGAGGGTTATAACTATGAATACGATGACGAAGACGAATGTAGCGAGGACAGCAACGAAGAGGAGCCCGACGACGACACCCTGGAGCTCGGAGATGTAGAGTTGGTCGATCCCGTGGTGGCCGTTGGGGAGCGAGACGAGAGCGGTGAGACCGGTGTAGGAGGCCACGGCCCTGGAGAGGAGGAGGAGGAGGACTATCGCTTCGAGGTTTTGACTGCCGAGCAGATCCTCCAGCATATGGTGGAGTGTATCAGGGAGGTCAACGAGGTCATCCAGGTAGATATTTAGGCATGCCAGAGTTAGGAAAGACCGGGGTTCGTGGTTGTGTGAAGCGTTAACAGGCCACGGACATTAGCCTAACCGCTAGCCTTGTTGGAGTAGTTTTCTCGCTGGAAGGTGACAGTTTCACTCAATACATAACGTTTAAAATGAGTCTACTTCCCCAATAGCAACCATTTATCGAGTAGAATGTGTAATGGGAGGGCGGGGAAAGTATTAAATGTACAAAGAAACATAATTTGTATAGGAGTTTGTTCCAGGAAGTAGCCAAATCCCTGTCGAGAAGTTGGTAGCACCGTTTGCTAAACCAGTGTTAGCTTTCGTGCCTCCTAGCTTCTGATACCGTTAGCTCTACTAGCAGCATACTAGAAAAACCAGAACCACTTCGGTTCTGGTTCTGATGACCATTGAGTGGTTGAAGTACGTTAGTTCATCAACTGTCACTTGAGCGCACCAAATGCTTGGACCATCTACTGTCGTTATTGTTTTTTCATCCCCGTAGGACTGAAGGCTTGCCCATCGAGTTGGCTATCAAGTTACTTACGATAATTTAAACACGCTTTTTGTCATGACTTCCGGTAAAGTTGGTCCTATCACACGAAAACGTAATAGTTTGACTTTAAGAATAAATTACATTTCCGTAACACGTCGGAGCGTTTCGCTTTAGCCTAGTGTTAACTTGGGCCACCATTTCATCTCACGTAGGTTCACTTGGGCATAGAATAAAATGGAAAGTGGTCTTCTTATACCCGTCACCATTTAGCTCTTAGGAATAAAGCCTCTCATTTTTCTAAGACAGACTCATTCAATTACAGATAAAGGAGATTTAAAGTTATTTGTTTATTTTTTATTAACTTACAAAAGGAATCATTTACAACTTATTGAAGTCTGGCTACCTGAATTAGGGCTCATTTTTCTACTCAAAGATCAGGCAATATTAGCGGAAAAAAATGAATTCTGTACATGCAGGAGTAAGTATAGAAATTATAGGAAAATTCAAGTATTGTCTCAATAGATAACATAACTTGGAAACCAAAACCTTCATGTGTTATAGCTTGAACATATTTTTTGATAGTTGATCAACAACTTTACCTTCAAGACCCTTTCTAATACTGCAATCCCCACTACACATTTGGTTTAAATTCATCATAAACAAAGGAAACACTGTGACTACTTTGGATGTGGAAATCTGACAGTTGATTACAATGGAGGAATCACCGTGACATTATTGTATTTATAAAATTCTCCTTTTAAAATGGTAAAAGCAATAACCTAACTTACTGTGGTTGTATTTTTTTCTTTTATCAGCACCATTCCAAGAATATCATTTCCACTTGGGCATTAAGTTAATGCCCAGAGATGACTTCTCGTAAATAGATGCTATATAAATAAATTTAATTGAATTATTCAATTGAACTCCAATTGAAATTTGACTATACAATATTTTATGCTTTCTTGTGTAAATTAAAAAACAAAACTAAACTAGAATGATAATCTCTTGGTTTAGTCATAGTGGAAAATGTTAATGTTTTTCCTTTTTGAACAACCAGTATAACATGATTTTGGCTAAGTTGCCTCATTGTAATGCACAACAAAATTGAGTGCGCCCTCAACAGCAAAAGATTAATAAAAACCTAATAAATAGCTATAAAATACTCTTTAAAGTAGGGCTATTAAAAGTAAAACCCTGTCCTACCATTGAACTATTAAAATGATGCTCACCTAAATATAGATCTGTGTGAAATGCATTGTGCAGCATAGGGCTGGGGGATATGATCACAAATCAGCATCAATAGTAATTGAACCTTTTTCCTTTAGCAGGTATTTGAAATTTTCGTTCTCATAAAACACTGACAAGGTCTTTTACAGTAAATATGTTCAACCATTAAAAATTGTATATTTTCTGATTAAAGAATACATATCTTTTTCATTTTAGAATAAATTCTACACACAGACACACATTGTGGGTAAAGTATTGACAGAACTAAATAAATATTTGTAATAATTTACATGCCTTTTTGATCATTTTCCTTTTTTAAAAATGCATTATGAAAGCTGTTGCATGTTTCACAACAGTGTTCACATTGTAATCTGTGATACTCAATGTATTTATACGTACATCTCTCTGAGGACTCCTCGTTTGGGTAACTCACAATCATGCTTTATCCTCATTTAAATGCAATTGATCATTTCCTGTTGGTCATAAATTTCGTTCTTCATTGCAAATTTTGAACTTCTTTGCTAGACCTTCAACACAAGTGTAAGTATATGAAAAGAAAAAAAAAATGGTAGAGCTAAATAATAACCTAAAAGCACAGAGATTTTAATCAGCAAGAATGTGTAAACAATGTATTAGCTATATTTGGAATATTGGGGAGTCAAAATAGGTACCCCATTGTCATGTTTTTCTTCGCACTGGGAGTGTTTTATTAGGAGAAATATGGTAAGAGTGAATATTTTGACATTTTTAGACCATCGTCAACAGAAACTGAATATTATCACTATCATTATTGATTTGCACTTCTTTATTCACATGTGGTTTTACTTAAGGGCCGTTACACTTTTTTAGCGGTACTCTGCTCAAGGCTTTTGTGGTTGATGATTGATTGCTAAAAATGAGATCTGCCAATACCAACCACATGGTTTATTTGAAGGCAGTGATTCATTGCATACATAAAAACTAAAAGGATGGTTAATAACCATTTCTCCTCTTCCTTTAAAATTTAGAATCATTACAAATGTACAGTATCATTTTCTGGAGAGGAAACCTAATTAATTTAAATATATTTAAGAGATAAGTTGAATACTAGTCGTATTTATACTAATACTAGCACTGGCCAACAGAAATGATGTTAGAAATTCTATGTAAGGTGAGATCCTCTGAAAATTTAATTAGCTTAATCACGTTCTTCATGTATTTTGGTAATGAGAAACATTTGATACAGTATCCTGAAAGTACTTTAAGTAGACACAAAAAGTGGAAGAGTTCGTGACTTCTTCTTCTAACTTGTTCCTATTTCATCACAGAAGTATAAGTACCAATCCATGTCTGTGGAGATGGAGGCCATGAACTCTATTCCCCTTCTTTTTGTCTGTTGACAGTACCGTGTGTGACATCAGTAGTTGTGCTGACAACATAACGGCAAATGGACAGAAATTCCCATATAGATGGTCTGTTCTATACTTTTTAAATTTATTTTATTTATTAGTTTTTTGTATATTTCTGGATTCACCCACTTATTTAAGTAGAGCGATATTTTTGAGTCTTGTTAGTGGTATACACCAGAGTCCCACAGAACATAGAAGGTGGTCCACTTTTGGAGCAATTTTGCTTCATCCTCAGGTCCCACAAGCAGCGATGCAGAGCATAGCCACAGCAAGTTCTGCCTGCCCTGCTGGATTCGTGAGAGGTTTCAAAATCACATAACCATTGCACAGGAGTCTGTTTATATTGCTGTGTCTTGTTTTTAGAATTATGCATTTAAAGTGACTGCTGGCAAATAAAATGATTTTTTTTTTTTTGAGTCTTTTAACCTTTCCTCAAATCTCTTCTAAAGCCTTCTGTATTGTTTGACACGAGGTAACATAATGTTGATGTACGATTCAGAGTCCGCTGGTTGAGATTATTTTGAAATTTCACCAGATTCCCTCTGTCATTTTCTTATCTCACTTCCTGCCAACTCGATATGCTGTGCATAAATCGAGGAGTCCCCAACCCCCGTTGCCATCTTGCCGCAAACACATATTCAGTTATAACTCAGAACTGCTTTGATTCATGTTGTTTTGGTCCATAACAAAAGTTTATACTTCTTACCATCTAATAATAGATCTAGGGTTGCTTTAGCTCTGGAGTGTTCCTTTAAGGCAGGGTTTACACACTCCAATTTTGCTGTTTTACAAGATTAATGCGGTCCATAGTGTACAATGTGAAATGGGTATGAAATTAATTTTCCTGCATGTTAAACTGTGTTTAAACATCCAGAAGTAAACCTGAGTGTATTTCAGGCTCTAAATGCAGTGTCATCACATGATCGGCATGGGCCCACCTCAGGTTGCTGCCAATTTGCCAGTGACTTGAAAGTTGCCACTTTCCCTGGTGGTGTTCATGACCTTTGAAAAGAAAATAAGTAAAAGAAAGAAGAGGAAAGTGTGTTTCTTCTTTATTTGAGTTCCATCTTTTCCTCTCTATTTCACCGTTGTTGTTGGTATTGTGCTTTGTGGACCTGCTGAAGTTTGTCATTTCACTATGCATTCTTATTGGCTGCAGCTATTGTTTGAGACGGCTGAAATTGTACAGCATGAACCTTACCTAAGACATTCAGATTTTTTTTTAATTAAGTAAGAAACATTCAGTCTTGACATGCAATGATTCAAAATTACTTCCTGATCAGTTGTTGATCCTGAAACCATCCAGAGTTGGATCAGGGGTGTTTATAAAAAAAAAAGCAGATCCAGTATTGGACTTTTGTAGTCCACTTCTGCCCACTGCTCATTTTATATAGATTAACATTTATTGGGTAACATTATTTTCACCGCTCAGCTTCACAAACCACTTACAAGCATAGTGAAAATGAAACAGGACAGTGTTCCTCTCTAACAATCCTGATCAGTTTTGTATTCTTTGCTGCTTATATTCCCTTGCTGCTTTTTGTTCTGGTATTGTCAGGTCAGTGCAGTTTCTTATTTTGAAGATTTTTTTATGGGTGTATTCACACCAAGAAGGTCCGTTAGTTCACTTGTTTTGGTCTGGATCACATAAGTTTACTTTTTTTCCTTCGGTGCGGTTTGCTTTCACATTGTGTGTTATTGCAAGTGGACCAGAATTTGTAACCAAAACCACGTGTGCTGAAGGTCATTCAACCATTGGACAGAAACGTGTGGGGCGGGGTAAAGCAGAAACAACAGCATCTTAATGGATTTTGACGGCATTTTTTTTTTTTTTTTTTAACTCTTGTGCAACATTGTACAGGAGACTGCTGGAATCCTCTCTCCTTTCATTTTCTGAACATGCTGTATACCTCAGCATTTTGGTTTATTTTCTTCTAGCAGTTGTGCTATATGAACATCTGCCTAGATTTTCCAAGAGACAGTGTGTCTCCTTGGAACTCCAACTTTACTTGCGGCTCATTTCTAGTGTTGGCTACTAGTGTTGGCTGTAGCGGAGCTATCAGAACATCATTTCCCATAATGCACGACAATGATGGAAGCCTGTCAAAGCCAAAAAGATCTGTTTTTAGCAGCTGGGTCGGATTGAGGTTGGTTTGCTTTCACATCTGAAAACAAACCGTTCCAGAGTTCGTTTGGAACCAATCCAAGACCACCTCTACAGCTGGGTCTTGGTTCTCTTGTTTGGTCCACACTAGAGTTCGAATACTTGTATTCACACCTGCAGAAAAGGTTCGAACCAGGGGAAGAAACAAATTTGAGTTCGTTTTTAGCGAATTAAACAAGGCAGGTGTGAATACCCCCTATGTTTGTTCTGAACAGGATATTAAGCATCCATAAGTCAAAATAAATTGTAGTCAGTAGGAATAACCCCATTTTTAAATACATGTATGCCCTCTAATAAGGGGATATGCAAGGTGATACAAAGCAGCTCTCTTTCTTTCTCAAAATATTTGAAAATGTTTTAATAATGGCTCTTTTCAGTGACTATCAGTCAGATGAATCAGGACAGACATCTATATGTTTTTGCATTCTGCCATCTGCATCAAGAAAAGCACTCGGAAGAGCGCAGACGTCCACCAAGCAGCGCAGTTCCTCCACATATTGTGACTTACACCCAAAAGTATTACTCCTACATTTGTTTTATTATAATGGTTCCTTGACCATGTAAATATACACTTAGCAATTGGAAGTGCATTAATATCATTATTAGTTCAATAGTTATTTGCGAAAATTGACATTTCTGTAATGGCGGTTTTCTTCTGGATCTAGCTCCATAACTATTGAGAATACGTCAGATCCGTTGACATACTTCTTTTTGAGTAGACTTTCAGCTACACTTTGGTGCTTGTTGCACATCTTTATCTGCATTTCTTACATCACAGTGTTGAAAATTATGACTGCCTCCTACTTTTTTTCATGTTCTGGATCTTTAGTATCCAGAATATTGTCAGGTTCTGGATCATACATATACATATTATAGAAACTATCATGATTGTGTCTTGCATTTCTTTTTTGCTAAACAATCCCACCATTTATTGTGGAGTTATATTCACATATGCTGAAAATGACCCTATCTTGCAATGATGAAGTATCCTTTGCAAAATTCCTGGATCTAGATGGTGATCCGGATCACCTCCAAAATGTAATCATTTGTTCGCTGTCGCATATCCTGACATTTTTTATCAAAATCCGTCTATAACTTTTTGAGTTATGTTGCAAACAAACAGACAAACCAATGCTGTCAAAAACATAACCTCCTTGGCGGAGGTAATAAAGCACTTGAAAATATCTTTGAATAACTTGTTTGAATAAGTCTTGTGCACCACATAGCCACTTGAAACTGATACTGGGCTGGTGTTAGAGCCAGTTCAGATCTGGTTCTACTTTGGAGCCTTCTCAGAACTGGTTTGCTTTTGACAGACACGGGGCCATGTCACGACATCATCACAATTATTTAATGGTGAATCTCCTTCACTGAACAAGATCAGAGTTCTCAATGGATGACATATTCTCTGAATATCACTAGTCTGCCTTTATAAACAAATACAAAACAATAAGACTTTTACATAGATATAAATAATTTTTGTGACAAGTGTATTAGCACATTTACAGATATTTTTGCAATAGCAGTCAGTAATACAACTGCAAACAATATTTCAACCTATACAACATCCTGCATCTGTATTAGCAAATTTGGCATCTTAAAACAACATGTAAAACATATTTCCCTCAATCAATTAATCTTATTTATCTGGTTAAAGCAGCTAATATATAAAATCACTAATGTCAGCGTTTGTTAGATACACAAGATGACACACTGTATGTTTCTAGTGGATAAACATCTGATGAATAACAAAGTCACCAACTTTGATTCCTCAACCACGTCGAAAGAAACCATAAAATACAAAACTGAAGATCTGTTGATATGTTTGTTGGCAAACTCAGTTGTCTAACAACAAGACGAGATCTGCATCCAGCTGGCATCTAGACTTCTCTTTAGCTCTCTGTTAATGAAAGTGTGCCTGAGTATGCCTCAATCACTTTCGTTTTCTCTTTCTCATGTTCTCTATCATCACTTTCTTTGGTTTCTCAAGGCACTTAAATACTGATTTTCTCTGATATTTAAAGATGTGCTTCCAATTTTACCCCAATAGCTTTTACATACTGGCCCAAGCAAGAAATTTTAATCCCACAAACTCATGTCTTTGCATACACGTAACTGGCATTCTGGAAGCAAAGATGAGTCAGCCAGAAAATGTCTTTGGCGAGGCTAAAAAAAAAAAAAAGCTACAGATGAAAATAATTTATAAAAATATAGTGATTAAAAAAAGGGGCCGACAATGCCACCCAAGTTGGAGAGCCTTGGGCTCTAAAAAAAAAACACAACAAAAACGCATGTTCTTAATTCAGGGTGAGTTGAAATCCCCGAGTCTAGTTGATTGTGTACACCAGGTTGAATAAAATGGATGACCGAAGCCCAAAGTCTCCCCCAAAGATCCACAGCCTCCAGATCTTCTCGCTTTCCAATTAAACCTAAGTGACAAACCTCCATCCCTCGGAGGCAGCGGAACACGCCTTTGGTAACTCCCGAACATATAGAGAGGGGACAGAGAACACACCCGGGATCAGTAGTTAGGCTAAAATCAGAGGAGAATCCAGGGTCAGAGATCCTTGTTAAAATTCAATTGATCATTATAAGTAGATAAAGGGTACTTAGCTGCAAGAGGGGTGTGTTGCGACAACACCCCTCTACAAGCTCACAGCTCTTTCCCTCGACGCCAGCCAGTGATGGCAGCCACCCTCCTCTTCACTGCAGTCCGCACTTCGGCCCCACAATCCGGCACTCGATCGGCGACTCTTCTTGCCAGATGTCATCTGCGTGAAATTTCACGTGACACGTGATGTATTGTGTGCCAGTAAATCAAAACATCCATCCATCTTCTTCCACTCAGTCTGAGCAGGGATGCCCAGGCTTCCCTCTCCCCAGACACCTCCTCTAGCTCTTCTGGGAGTATCTCAAGGCGTTCCCAGGCCAGCCGAGCAACATAGTCGCCCCAACGTGTCCTGGGTCTTCCTCTGGGTCTGCTCCTGGTGGGACATGCCTGGAACGCCTCCCGAGGGAGGCATCCAAGGGGCATCCAATTCAGATGCCCAAGCCACCCCAGCTGGCTCCTCTCAACGTGGAGGAGCAGCTGCTGTACTCCGAGCTCCTCACCCTATCTCTAAGGGTGCGCCCAGCCACCCTGTGGAGGAAGCTCATCTCAGCCGCTTGTATCCGGGATCTTGTTCTTTCGGTCATGACCATAGGTGAGGGTAGGAACGTCGATTTACCGGTAAATCAAGAGCTTCGCCTTTCGGCTCAGCTCCTTCTTCACCACGGCAGACTGATACAACGACCACATTGAGGTACTCAGGGCGGATCTCATCCACTCCTGGAGCCTTGCCACTGGGCAGTCTCCGAACTACCTCAGTGACTTCAGCTAGGGTAATGAATGAGTCGACCTCTGAGTCCTCAGCCTCTGCTTCCTTTAGGGAAGGCGTGTCAGTGGGATTGAAGAGATCCTCGAAGTATTGCTTCCACCACCCGACAATATCCCCAGTCGAGGTCAACAGCTCCCTGTCTCCACTGTAAACAGTGTTGGCGGAGCACTGCTTCCCCCTCCTGAGGCGCCTGATGGTATGCCAGAATTTCTTCGAGGCCAACCGGTAGTCCTCCTCCATGGCCTCCCCGAACCTTTCCCAGACCCGAGTTTTTGCTTCTGTGACTGCTCGAGCTGCCGTCCGCTTGGCCTGTCGGTACCTGTCAGCTGCCTCAGGAGTCCCCTGACGCAACCAGGCTCGGTAGGACTCCTTCTTCAGCTTGACAGCAACCCTTAGTTCCGGTGTCCCCCACCGGGTTCGGGGATTGCCGCCGCGACAGGCACCAGAGACCTTAGCGCCACAGCTTCGAACCCCCGCATCCACAATAGAAGTGAACAACATGGTCCACTCGGACTCAATATCTCCAACTTCCCTCGGGATCTTCAACTCCCACCTCCTGGAGAGCTTTGACCAGACCTCCCTGACAGGGGATTCCACCAGGCGTTCCCAGCAGACCCTCACAATACCCTTGGGTCTGCCAAGTTGTCCGGCTTCCTCCCCCACCAGCGGATCCAACTCACCACCAGGTGGTGATTGGTTGGAAGCTCAGCCCTTCTCTTCACCCGAGTGTCCAAGACATATGGCTGGAGGTCAGATGACACAACCACAAAGTCGATCATTGACCTCCGGTCTAGGGTGTCCTGGTGCCACGTGCACTGATGGACACCCTTATGCTTGAACATGGTGTTCGTTATGGACAAATTGTGACTAGCACA
>JBAMYA010000006.1:7363489-7373954 GCA_037176975.1 Arrhamphus sclerolepis
CCTATTTACGACAAGTCATCTCTAGGTGCTTGAGAAACCCAGAGCTTGACCCCCGAGCACATGGCAACGCCATCAGTATCCGTATTAGAATTAGTAAATTCAAAAATGAAAATATATCGATGTAGATGTAGCCTGAACGGTAACTGAACAGTACATCTTTCTACTTCTACAACTAGGCTGACTGACTGTTTCTCTCTCTAAAATGTCAGACATTCACCATCTACTCTCAGTATTTCTTCAGCTTCTTGTACTTCGAGTAAAAGCTTGGAGATGTTTTTAACCACGGTTTGTCATTACATTCTCATACTAAACAGATCTGCAGAGCAATCCTCGTTCATCTCCATAATATTTCCTAAATCATGACCATGGTTTTCCACAAAACCACAGGAAACGCTGATGCACAGATGCATCACATCAATGCTGGACCGCTGCGGTGCTATTGTAGACAGGCTTCTGCATTATTTCATCTCAAAATCTTTATCCCAAAATCTTAGCAGTAAGATTACTAACTGGTACTGCCAAGAAAAAGAAAAGGAAGAAAAAAAAATTATTTCTCGCATGTTAAGACTTTTTACTTGCCAACTGTAAATTTAAGAATGGAATATAAAAAATATTCTCATGACTTATAAAGTCCTTATCAGCATTGCTTCATCTTAAACATCTCGTTGTTTCCTAGAAATGTACAAAATCGGTTTGTTCTCAGACTGACTTTTTTATTGAATTTCAAGCACTAGAATGGAAAGCAAGAGCTTTTAATTTTCAGGTTTCTTTGTTGTGCTACCACCTTCCAGTTTGGGGACACATACATTCCTTTCCCAAGATGTTTTTTATTTTATCGTTATTATTATTATTATTATTATTATTATTATCATTATTATTATTATCATCATCATTGTCATCGTCATCATTATCATCAAAATAATACAACATGTGTCTTTTTCCAGGTATAAAATGATATTTAAATAAATTGTGGACACTGTTTTATAGTGGTAAAGCCCCCTGAGCTGTAGCCTCAACAAAATGGGAGTCTGTACTCTAATGCGCGTCTGTTTAGGGTTCCGCCACAACACATTAGAGCCGGACAAGCCCATCATCAGCCTCTGGGAGCTGAGGCGCAAAAGGATGGCAGGATGGCGGGGAAGGTGGGTGGCTCGGCTCCGCTCCATCATGAGGATAACGACGTAAACACAAGGATAACCGACAGAAACACACAATTTCCAGCGAGTGGCGCCCTTGACGATGCCATCTCCTCCCAAGCAGCGGCAGAAATGTAGGTTAGGCGAGCGGCAGAAAAACAACAACACGGGCTGCAGCGGAGCGCACCGCGATAGGCTGCTACTATGTGATGCATCCCGTGGATGGTTGCTATATGCCCACTGCGCCATGCAAAAACACCCTGTCGTCAGAAATGAGCCGCATGTGAGTCAAAAGAGGTGATCACGTGACATAATAATAAATGTACGGGACATTTAACGCACCAATTTGTTGGTGGTGGTGTTTTTTCCCCTCCGACTTGAAAATAATCCGCAGGTTATAACTGTAACAAACCAACGCTTATTGAGACTGAGCTGCACAAACACAGAGCACATGCCGCCCATAGCGTGATGATGAGCAGCCCCGTTCACTCAGAGGCACCTGCCTAACGGTTTAAATAAATAAATAAATAATCACAAGCTAAATGGATCTGATTATTCAAATGAAATGCATGAACCTGCAGAGACAAATATTCAAATATTTCGAGCAATCATTCAGGGCCGAGCCAAACAGTGTATGGAGAACAAACAGCCTCGGGCAGCACAGGCCTGATGCAGGAGCAGACAGAAGAAATCACATCCCACTTTCCATGTCTTACAGTTGCAGTGGAGGTCCAGCATCGCCTGGTACCACTCATTCTGAACCTCCTCGCTGTCCGCGGCGATGGCAAAGCTCTCGCTGCGGGTGTAGAGGACTATCATGTGCTTGTTCTTGGAATCTGCCCGCTTGTTGATGTTGAAGCAGGTCTCCAGGTTCAGGACTTTTTTGGGCACGGGTGATTTGCTGCGGAATTTTTTCTCGTTCTCGTAATATTCAAGTCGAGCGGGTCCACGCTCCGAGGCCGCCCTCAGCACGAAGAACCGCCGGTGCATTGATTTATGCTTGCGGAGATAGCCGCTTTTCTGGACATCTTCATAGCTGTGCGGCTCGGCGCCTTGGTTCTCCATGGCCGAGGCGGAGGAACAAACAGCCGGTTATAAGGTAAAGATCTCAGGGGGAAAACTGAAGCCCATGTGCTCTCCTCATCTATCCTCTGCAGCTACATCCCTCGTCCTCCCCGCGTCCACACTGGAGTGTCAAGCATGTGCGCGAGGGCTCAGGATGGGAGAATCAGCCAAACCATGTTTTGGATGTGTCATATTGTGAATCCGGCAACTGCAGGAGGATCCGCGCACCGAGCGCGCACGGCGTGCACCGCTCCTCGTCCTGCAGCCCAGCCCAGTCCTCCGGTCCAACCACGGCGCAGCTCAGCTGCTTGAGGACGTCTCCTCCACCTGTCTGAGGTTGCCCATAGCCAGTGCACATCCACCAGTGTCCAGTTAGGCAGAATGAACGCACAACTTCCAGCTGGGACTTTCAAAATAAAGCTCATTCATTCGAAATCTCAGTGTTGTTTCACACGGAGACCACGAGACGGTGGAGGTCCCCTCTTCATTCAGCCTCCACTTTCCAGATGTGCATCCACGGTGATCCCACGAGGGTGCAATATGGTCTCCCACAAAGAATTACGATGTTGCACAAGCTGAAGACGACCTCTTTCATTGTATTTGCAGTTCCTGTTAGTTTTTGCTTTATTCAGACAGTGCTGAGTAACAATAACATAGATTAAACTGTGGTAAGGGGAAACCTCCTGTTTTCTATTTTTAAGCCATTGCAGAAAAGGGCACATGATTGCAATTATTTAGAATAGAATAGAATAGAATAGAATAGAATAGAATAGAATAGAATAGAATAGAATAGAATGGATTGTTCTGAATCATTTAATAGAATCAGTGTTGTCTATCTTCTCGTCTCTCTCTTCTCTCTTGTGGTGATGTTGTGCTCCCACTCACCTCCCAAACCTTCCATCTCCTGACCATCCTGGTGTTTATCTGCACCTGTCCACTGGATGCCACTGTTGGATGCCCACTGGCATGGCCAACCTGCAGTCCAGCCCTCCACAGTAGATTTATATAACATATATTTAGATATTTTTGTACCTCCCCTCTCTCTGTCCTGTTTCTCTTGTCACATACCCAGCTAGCTATCCAGGAGAACCCCAAAAATGTCTCCCAAAAGTTACAAATTTCATGAAATTGGGAATTCTTAACCTAATGTTGCTTACTTTTTGTCATAAAATGTATTGTTTTTGACATAAAAATACTTCTTTGTGCCATAAAATTCTAGTTCTAAAATAAAATAATGGCACTTCATTATACAAATTCCATAAAAATCACTATTTTTTATGTTAACATTGCAACATTCTATCAAAAAATCTTTTTCTGTGAAATGTCTTTTTATAACAATTCTTTGCTGTATAAAGTGACTTTTTGATAACACCTCAAATTTCACAAAATTGTGACTGCTTAACTTAAAATTCTGACTTTATGTCGCAAAATTGCGACTTATAAATAACTGTAACTTTATATCCTATAATCAAGAATTGATCAAAAGTTTAAACAAAAATTCAACATTTTAACAAAATATTATAACTTCTTGTAGTGCAATATCAACTTTTATTTATTTACTTTTATTTTCACATAAGAGTTTGACATTATGTAAAATAGATGAATAAGTAAATAAAAATCCAATTTTTGTTGTAAAATTGCAAATTTTGCAATATCACGTCTCTCTTTTGTAAAAAGCACTTTTTTCACAAAATTGTGGCTTTATGCTGCAAATAAAGAAACTTACGAAACCTTTTAACAAAAATTCCCTTTTTTTTGTCATGAAATTGCAACATTTATAGGATTGACATTTTTGTTGTAAAAGTCCCTTTTGTTTCTGTAAAATTATGACTTTTGTAAAATTCCCAACTTTTTGATATAAGAACTGACTGGAGACCTGAGCATCTGTGCACCTGAGCATCGGTGAGTGGACAGGCCTGGAAATATACAGCATAGTACAAAAGAAGAACTTTTATTCTCCATAACTAATGTACACATTCATGAACTCATGGGTGAATTTTTGATGTAACCCATCAGTTAAAATTATATCAAAACTGCTAATTTATGCATAAAATATTGTGGTTTTGTCTTTCAGCACAGCTACAGTGCAGTCAGTGGTTTAAGTTTAAGGAGCTGGTTGTTACACTTTGAAATAGCAAATAAAGTATATCTTGTGTGATATTGTGCAGATAAAATCTGAGAATCAGTCATTTTTACAGACATTGCACAAGCTATTATTCTACCTGACAAATGACAAAGACGAAATAGCAGTAGGACATATGAAGACAAAGAAGAACAAATCTATCAAGCAGACCAATCACATTTGTAGATACACAGTCAGTTCATAAATGTAAAGAAAGCTTTATTCTTACCAGGACAAGGGAACAAATCCAGCACAAATTTCTCTCATTTGTATTTTATTCTATTTATTTATTGTCATATTATACGGAGCATTTAAATATTAAAGAAGATTGTTAATACCACTATCAGCAGCTCATCCCAATGACCTTCCCACTGTCCACCAGTGTTTGAATATCAGTAAGTACCATTGTTTTTAATCTCTCCTACTCACCAATGCTTTCAATAAAAATAAATCATATGTGCTACAATTCATTTCACAAATGCAGCAGATTTCGATCATCTCTTTTAATGCAATAATCTCTGAAAGTGGATAACTTACAAGTTGGAAGGTGTAACAACCTTCCAAGGTCATCATGTATGAGTTAATCCAGGCGAGTGTTCCTGACCGCAAACAGCTTTTATTGTGAAAGAAGACCTGCCAAGTTCCCAGCATCCCCCTGCCTCTTTGTGGATGACTTGACTTCTGCCAGACTGGCACCTCCAATAGGGAGCTTCAGGGTTGGTGTGGTGCGCTGAGGAACGCGGTGTTCAGCCGGGGAAACACTCTCATGATCACGTGGGCAATCGGACAGTTTTCTGCGTATATTTGATCTTTCTTTTTTTTTCTCCCACGCTGAACATGAAGAGAGCAACTGCAGCACATGTGGTTTAGAAGATCTGGGCTTTATCTGCAGCTATAGGTCTGATGCATGACAGCCCACTGTGGAATATCCTGCAGCTGCTAAATGCATGTGAGCATAATTTACTGGTGGAGGAGAAAAAAGCGCAGTATGATGGAGCCTGATGGAATGGACATGTGATGATGAAAGAACCTAATATTTAAAATGACAGGAAATGTAGTTTTACTGCTTTGAAATCAGCCAAGCTGCATATCGAATTACAGCAATATAGTATTAAACTATTTCAACAACCACCTGTGTGTGTGTGTGTGTGCGTGTGTGTGTGCGCGTGTGTGTGCGTGTGTGTGTGTGTGTGTGTGCGGGGAGGGAGAGCTAAAATCAAATTAGCGCCATGATATGTCAAAAAATCCTGGTGGAACTGATGATAATGTGCAGTAATATCATTTACATGTATGCTAATGAACACATGAAGCTTTAATGTGCACAGATGGAGCTTTTTTTATGATTGGTTAGATTTATAAGCTGTCAATATAAGATACAGACAGAGCCACCAAAATAGCTGAGAGCAATTTATATGCTAACTTACAAACAAAACCCTCTCAAAAACATAGGAGTTTAGGTTGGTAGTAACTGATACAATTTGTGGTGAAATCTGGGGGGGTCTGACTGCACCACTAAGGACAAAAGAATATCAAAAATATCCCCACAGCAAACTCATGAGCAGTGCTGACACAGTCCGATGGAAAATGTTTGAATCCTTTCACCAGCTAAGCCCCCTTTAGAATATTTTCTGAGTGCAACTTTAGTGCTTAAATACTAAATAAATAAAGTGCTTAAATTAACAATGTGCAGGATGTTTGCACCAAAGTTGCATTATGTAAAGCTATCTGTACATTTTCATTACATTGTTCCACAGCAGTCCCACCAACACAGAGGAAGTAAAATGTGCAAAATGTACTGTCGTGTTCAGGTAACCACTCAGGCAGCAAGACAAAGATAAGACAACATATTCTTCACTAAAACAATCATTTATTTACAGAAACACACTGAGATCACTTTCAGAAAGAACAGTGCAGCCCACTCAGTTTTGATGAGATCTATCTGTTTGGCAAATTGATTATGAATCTAGAAAAGTTAGGTTTTGCCTGTTAAATAGGAATTACTCATTAGGTACCCATCAGCGAAAGAAAGATGTTGTCAGCAATGACTGAAACAAACAGCTCTGCTAAAACACTTGATGTTGTGAAGGAAAACACTACAAGCAACCTGAAAATCAAACCACCAGATGTCCAGTTTTCTGTTCAATAAACGCTATAAACTGAGCCAGTATAGGTTCAAAGTGATCAGCAGCAAGCTGCCATGAAAAAACAGAGAAGAAGTCTACATCCTGTTTTCAGAGAGAAATCACATCTCAACGTTGTCCGTCTATTCTTGTGTCAACATCAGTGCTGGTAGACGATTAGCAGGCCGACAATGCTTTCTGGACATGCAGCGGTTAAAAACCAGTGTGTTTTGTTGATATCTCCATTTGTGTCAGAGGTTTAGGTAACCCAAGCAGAAAAAAAGCAAAAAAAACAACAACCACACACTAAAAATTCCCTAACCCTGCAGGGCAAAAACAATGTACACATTTACAGCATATACACATCTACGAGCCAAAGACAAGTGACTCAGAAGACCCTGTCCTCCCCATCCTATACTACCCCCAATCCCTGGGGGGGTTGGGGGGAAGGGGGGCAAGCGAGGTGAACGTTTAATCCTGAGAGATACAGTCACTGCTTGGAGCCCTGCAAAGCCCAAACAGAAGTTAATGGTTGGAGAACGCAGACACACAGACAGACGTTCCCCTCTGAAAGATACAAATTAAAGGGCTCAATCTGGTGAAGCACATTATTGGAAAAGATCATCTCAGTCAATTGACTCAAACATTCTGTGCATCAGTGCAGAAAAGACATACTGTATCGAATAAGGTCAAAGAGCGTGTTGAACACAGTGCACTCATCCATGCATGCAGCGCGTTTCAGTAATAGGCTGCACGGACTGCAGATGAAACCTACAGAGAACCGCGTTACTGTTGCTCAGCAGTCATTTGGCTCTTGTTTGCATATATATTCTATTTTCTGGTAGAAATGCCTTCCATGTGAAAAGCAAGACATGCATCATTAAAAAATAGTACATGTATGTAGTATTTTAACATCATTAGGGGAGAGGTTTTGAACCAATGTGTTCGAGAGGAACATCATGCCAGTTAGATGTTAGTATTTTTAAAGCGACCAAATGGTCGGAATCAAGTCACCTAATTTATAAATCAGTTTCTACATAATCAGACCGCATTTTATCAAACATATTTCTGGATAATATAGCTTGAGAGTGAACAGTCCTGCTGCTACAAAAGTAAACTCCTGGCTGTCCACGACCATCCTGAGCTCTAAATCCTGACTGGCCTGACCACCGCCGTTCAAATCGAGTTAATATTAGAGATGCTGAGCCATTTCCTCCTCGCTGTCAAAGTTCATGCTTTTAAATCAAGTCCATCATAGTTTCTTTCAATAACTGAGCATTTATAGCTCCAGCTGTTTGGGTGGTATCGACAAAGTGTCTCCAGTATATCTACAACACACGAAGTTCGGTACAGGTACATACAGTACATGAAGCAGAGCAGCGGTTCACATGATGCTTCGGGTAGATACATCCATCATAATCTCCTCTTGTCAGGCGATTGCATAAGTGCTTATGCTGATGTGCAAACACAGTGGACTCAGTTGCCAGTTACCGGTCCATTTTTGCATCAAAGAGTCAGGGTTTGTTGTGGCACTGCTGTGATCAAACTAAACTGTGAAAGAAATTATGATATATAAGAAAAATGACTTTAGCCTGGGACTGATTTTTGATGAATCCAAAATGTGTGAAAACCCACATCATAAGTTCTGGACTTTGTTTTCAGTGAAACGCAAATGCCGTTTGTTGTTGTTGGTTCCTATTGTACACATTTATCTGCGTGTAAGACATTTTATTTCCTAATTTTTGGCCATCAGCAGCACACGAAAGGCTAGTTTCCTTTCTTCTGTCGATCCAGGAATTTCTGTCTTCTGTCGGGGGGAATCTCATCCAAAGTGATATCGAAATTATTCCTGAAAGGGAAACATGCAACCTTTTATGTATCATATACTGGATGCTCAGCTCCATTATTTTAAATTAATCTAGGCAATAAATTGTGTTCAAATGATATTTATGCATAGGTGGAGACGTAATGGAGATGGTTTCTTACCCTTGAAGGTCTAGAGGAACTGGCAGAACCTTGTTGAAGTTCTCCCTACCCACCAGCCAGTAAGTGGTCTCGATGCCTTTTCCCTAGAAACAGGTCATCATTTGCTTTTGTTAAAGAGCCAGAGATCAGCTGGTTTCCACGCAACATCATCAGTCAGCATCATGAAAGTGCTCTTTATTTTTTTTTGTACTCTGTTTACCTTTAACTCAGTCAACCCTCTCACATCAATCTTGTATCCCATCTTCAAGTTGTTCAGGACATCAACTGTGCTTTGGTTGACGTGGATTCTGTAAGCTATACAAATACAGGATCAATGCTGGAGAAGCATTAAATATGACTGACGCTGCTTTACTGTCAGGTCCACATGACAATTCTACGCTGTCTTTGGCACCCTGCTAGGGGATAGATTCATTTTCCACAACTGAGAGCTGAGATGGAGCTCGGGCTCGCTGGGATTAAACCACTTGGTGGCAGTAGACCCCTCTGTCCTGATTTACTTTTGGCAAACTGAATATCATGAAGTAATATATGATTACGCAATCATGACTTTAGCTATAGCAAATTGGACTAAAACAGCCAGTTGGTTTATTAAATACAGTGATGACTTCTGAGAAGAAACAGGTTTTATAGATCGTTTTATCGTTTTATAACAGGTTTGTCAGGTTTGCTTAAATTGTATCGTAATTGCAAAATTTGGTAATTGATGACTTTTATTTGAAAACTTCAACATGGCCTCTAATTCTGCTGATAGTCTTAAAGGATTAGGGCGCACTGCTGTCTTAAAGCCCTGTTTAACCTCAGAGAACATGTACTCAAACTGCCACACTGCCAAACTGTCCTCTCTCAACTCTGTAATTTTGCCCCCTAATTATAAAAGAATTAGACAATTTTATCTTGCTTAAATAGTGACACAGAAACCACTCACGCAACGATGTGGACTCCATTCGAGATGCCGTGTTGACGGTGTCTCCAAACAGACAGTATCGAGGCATCGTCAGACCAACTACTCCTGCTACGACCGGGCCTGCAGGCGCACACACAGAAACGGAGGTCACGAGAGGCAGAGCAGCTCCTCTCACCAGCAACACATCATGTTTGTGGGAAATTTCAACAGCAGGTTACCTGCTCAAACTATTTACACTGCGGCCTATTTCTCCAGTTCCCACTTTAAAATTCTCTTGACATTTTGAAAAAAATTTAGTTTTTTTTTTTTTCGTTTTCTAATGTTAATGCATGCCATCGAAGCTGCGCGCTGCCAGCTCTAAGTGCATTAATAAATTCATTGGATAGAGTTAGAAATCCAAAGTGTGCAGTGTGTTAATTGGATGACAGCTCTCTAAGTGGATAGTGTTTCACTGTTCCAGGAATACGTTTCAGACGTGGATAAAGGAGGTAAAAATACCTCTTTGACTTAGCAGCTTGGGCACTTATTACTTGGCAACCTGTTAACTTTTACTCACTGAGATCTAGTTTGGTTTTGTTTCACACAATGTTAAAACATATATTTGACATTTAAAAGTTATTCCTTATGGTAAAAAAATAAAATCAAGATAAAGACAGTTCTTCACAATGTCCCATCATGACGACGGGCTTTATCGGCGAACAGAGAGCACAAGCCTGCTACTCACCGGAGTGCAGGCCAATGCGGATCCTGATTTTGAGGTCAGGCATGTGCCTCGTCCTGAAGGTCCCAATGCAGTGCAAAATGTCAAGGGACATGTTGGCCATTTCAGCTGCATGACGGTTGCCATTCCGGTTGGGAACACCTGAGGCCACCATGTAGGCATCACCAATGGTTTCCACCTAAATATCAAAAACAAAAATAAAAAATAATTTTTAAAAAAGTGTCCTTTTATTTATTTATTTTTTATTTCAGCACTTCAGCATGCTTTATGAGTGTTCAGCAATGAAATGAAGGAATTCCCGTAATAAATAGTAGGCAAAATATCATGTTAAGTGATATTATTATTATTATTATTATTATTATTATCATTATTATTATTATTATTATTATTATTATTATTATTATTATTATT
>JBAMYA010000006.1:7400020-7435027 GCA_037176975.1 Arrhamphus sclerolepis
CAGACTGTCAGCTACAATTTGGTGTTAGTTGCATGTCTGTATCTTCATTTGTTACCTCACAGTGTTGAAAAAGATAACCACTGACTTTTTTCATGCTCCGGATCTTAGTATCCAGAATATTCCAGGATCCGGATCAGACTTTTACACATTTAATGATGATGTCATGACCATGACCATTTTGCCAAGCATTCAGAGCATTTGTTGTGGAGATATATACACATACCCTGAAAATGGCCCTATCTTGCAATGATAAAGAATCTTTAAAAAATTCCTGGATCCAGACAGTGATCCGGATCACGTCCAAAATGTAATAGTTTGTTCGCTGTCCCAATTTGGACATATCCTGAAATGTTTATGAAAATCCGCCCGTAACCTTCTGAGTTATGTTGCAAATAGACAAACAAATGGATAAACAAACACAAACCAATGCCGACAAAAACATAACCTCCTTGGTGGAGGTAATAATGATTTTGACCAGCCAGTTGGCTGTTGGGGTTGGTCCTGGACCAGTTAAAAACCACTGGGCTGCTTCACCACAACTGGCTAATCTTTCTTCTGCTGTTTTCATCTTCAGTGTCCAATCGCTGCCCACTTCAGCACGGAGCCGTCCATCTAACACTTTAAAGAATTTCATTTTGACTTTAACATATTTCCTCACAACCTTAGATCGCTGCTGGTCTGGATCCTGTGGGGCGGATTCAGATGCGGACCAGGCGTACCCTCCGTGGCCACCTCGCCAAGATCTACGCCATGCACTGGGGTTCCGACTCCAGGTGAGACTGTACTTCACCAGTTTAATGCCGTTGACTTCGTGCATGGTGCCAAACAAAAACATGCACGTCTGTTATGTGGTATGGCAGTTTTATCCTGCTTTTGGTCCAAGGTTTTAGGAGCAAAAACTCTAAATGGGTTGAACTGTGTTTCAGTAGCAACAATGACTCGGATGATATCTGCAAATCAGTCTGTTTTTTTAACAATGCCCTATTTTTAAGGGGATTAATTTATAGGGGTTGGACATTGTAGTCAGTGGAACATATTAGGTGACTCTGAAGTTATTTCATGGCCAAACAGCATTTGATTTGCCTGTCGGATCATGCAGAAGTATACGCTTATCTGCGCACAAGCATGTCTGTGATGGTTTAATATCCAAAATGCTTCGCTTTTCTTGCAATGAGATCATTGGAGAGCGATTTCTTTCTGCTGCAATAAACTAACCCACATGTGGGACACACAGAGGCAGCAACCCAGCCGCTACCATCATCAGTGCTGGCAGGAGATGGCGGCGGTACGTTTTTGAAATGTGGCTGAAGGAGCATGTTCTCAGTTCAAGTTCATTCAAAAGTCTAAATGAGGGAACATCTTTTTTTAGTACATTTGCATTGACCTATAGAATCATTGCCAACGTGCACTGAAGCTGGGTCAGCAGTGGCCTGACACATTAATAAGACACCTTTTATCTTTTCTTTTTTTCCCTTCATCTTGTTACCATTAATATTCTGGCCTGCAGTATATTAAAGGTACAGGACCAAACTTTGTGCTCTTTTCTTGTCATGACATTTGGGAATGTCTTAAACATCCTCACAATTATTGATTGCAGTGAAACTTGGGACAGACGGGCATCTTCTTGTCATCACATCCACATTAATTTAACAACAAACCTTTTAACCTGTTGAGGCGTCGACCTTGACATGATGTGCAGCACCAAGCAAAGCTGCATAAAAAGGTGCAATATCTTTAAATCCGTTCAGTCTTTTGCAGACTTCAGGATTTGAAATCAAATGAATTTGAGTGTTTCCTGCCCTACTAACTGATCCAAAGAACAAATATAGCACGTTATGAATATAGATCCTTGTATCTGGGTGAGGAGTGTGTGCGCTCCAAAACAAGTGATCTGTTTCCTCTCAGCTTTCATAGAAAAATGTTCACAACTCGTGAATTTAAAAGGTGGAAATACTAGAGTTAGCAAAAAGTATGCTGTGGAAACGTGTACATCACTGATTCCTACATGTCATTAATGTTACTATATTGATCAGAGATGCTTATATTTGGAAATGTTGATGCCACAATATCAAAAGAATGAGTCAAAATCTCTTGTAAGTAGAGGTTCTCATCTAGTTATGCTTCCTCTGTATTTTTTATTATTGCTTTTTATTAGGTCATTGGCTGGATCATCTCCATGAGACTCCGGAGCAAATTTTAGGCATTTTCATTCCTACGTGAAGCTCCTTCAGGACTCGTCCACAATGTTTTTAAAAACAAACAAACCATCAAAAAAAACAAAAAAAAAAAACGGTTAAATGGTTTTTAAATCATCCTCTTCTCGCATTCACAGACTTCTGGTCAGCGCTTCTCAAGATGGAAAACTGATCGTCTGGGACAGCTACACCACTAACAAGGTAAAATGTTTCAGTTAGATGTTCTCACGTTCTGCTTCCAGGAAAAACATCTGCAGCGGATCTGCGCTGTTAAAACGATGACTTTTCTATCCATCCTAGCACACCTTGAAAACAGCTTGCCTTGACTTCCCACTGACCAATCACCTTTTAGCAGCGGAAAATCTGAAAGGGACAAGAGATGAAACCGTTTTGTTTTGTTTGTTTTCGTCACATGAAAGCGTGCAGACATCTTCTACAGACCCTCAGTACTTCGTGCCTCACGTGATCCGTTATCCAACAGATTCACGCCATTCCTCTGCGCTCCTCCTGGGTGATGACCTGTTCTTACGCGCCCTCTGGGAACTACGTGGCCTGCGGAGGCCTGGATAACATCTGCTCCATCTACTGCTTGAAGACGCGTGAAGGCAACGTCAGGGTCAGCAGGGAGCTACCTGGCCACACAGGTGAGGCGTCATCACGAGCAGCTCTCAGTTTGTTCCTCTCCTGCGGATCAAACTGCTGACACATTTGAGACGGGCGTGAACTCATCTAACGTCTCGTGGGAAAGCTGCACTCCCAAACCTCCCGAACAATAAAGATTTAATTTGCCCTTTTAATTAATCACAGGGCAACACAGTCCTAACGAGCTGGGACATCAGCTTATTATAATAAAGCAGATGTACGACACGACAACCACCGTCTTTTATTTAAATTTTTTTGGTGGAGGGGAAGGGGGTGAGTGGATGGGTGGGAGGGACTGTTTTTACTGTTTTTATTATGGAAAAAAAAAAAAAGCAACTTTGTGTTGCATTTTCGTGCACAAAAAGTTGAGCTGTAAAACCCAGATTAAAGAAATTTTTAAGAGAGGATCCTGTTAGTGTTCCTACAATAAAGCATTTGTTTGCAGCATCATATGTAGAGCCAAAGGTCTAATATATCAACAATAAAGATATGTTATTTGTGAGAACTATACTGTATATAAATGCACAAAATGACATTTACAGTTGCTCTCCTAAGGTTTAAGTGTCTCCTTCAGCCGAACATCTCTGTCTTCTGTGATCTCAGGCTACCTGTCATGCTGCCGTTTCATAGACGACAATCAGATCATCACAAGTTCAGGAGACACCACCTGGTGAGTCCCACGACGCAGACACACGTGCAGCGTTGACGTGTTCTCCGGGGCCAATCATTGTTTTGACACACAACACTGCGCTCTTTGCCCCCAGTGCATTGTGGGACATTGAGACGAGTCAGCAGACCACAGTGTTCTCAGGCCACACCGGCGATGTCATGAGCCTGTCCCTGTCGCCCGACCTGCGCATCTTCGTGTCAGGAGCCTGCGACGCTTCGGTCAAGCTGTGGGACATCAGGGACAGCATGTGCCGGCAGACCTTCACCGGCCACGAGTCCGACATCAACGCCACCTGCGTGAGTGTTCTCGGGGAGCAAGCTTTAACCAAACTGCTGTGTGGAAACATTTATAGATGCTGTTTTCCCTCTACCAGTGCCAGAAGCAAGGGGAAGACATGTGAAATGCATGAAACCTGGGACTTGTGTCATAATTTCAGACATTTTCTAACCCAGTAACTGCCGCTGTTTAGCAGCTCCAGATTTGTCTTGTTGATGACATGCACTATGTTGTCTCCAGCTCTGGGAGGGATTTAAACTGACTGCATGACACAGGATTAACAAGATGATCGATTGAGATTAACAATTATGTAAGGATCCTGACCATTAGGAGACAAACCCCAGTTGGTGTCTGTACTGTTGGGAGTACAAGCTGACTGAATTATAGATGCACTGTGGAAAGAAGCGTCAGTGGCATGTTGAAAACCGAGGAGTCACCTGCATGTGCTTGTGTGTTTACTGTGAGTACTGAGAGTATTTCTTCGCCTCCTCCTCAGTTCTTCCCCAACGGTAGCGCCTTCGCCACAGGCTCCGATGACGCCACCTGCAGGCTGTTCGACCTGCGTGCGGACCAGGAGCTCAGCGTCTACTGTCACGACAACATCATCTGTGGCATCACCTCTGTGGCTTTCTCGCGCTCCGGCCGTTTGCTGCTCGCCGGTTATGACGACTTTAACTGCAACATCTGGGACGCCATGAAGGGAGACAGAGCAGGTGGGTGGAACGGGCGAGAGAAAACAGTTGTGGACGGAAGTAAGTCCTTCCATCAACTCTCAGAGGTTGTTTTTTTTGTCATGAATGCATGGTGCACATAACACCATCTACATTTTATACACAGAGCATGTTTACATTGACTGGGTGGGAGGAAATGCAACAAGCAAATTTAAAGACAAAAAAAACAAAACAGCAAATAACTATATTTGATACTTGAAAGAATCCATGTTTAAAGTCACTGTATGTAGTAATATGACCAGATGGGAGCATGTAATGTTTGCATTCAGCTTGTTAGCATTGGGTTTTTATACTGGTCCCATTAGACCGCGCACCAGAATCTTTAGTTTAGGTGCTGGTAGCAGATTGAGAAAGTGGTGAATCAGGCATCCCGTACCCTTTCTCTGTATCAGCTTCTTCCAGTAGTTCAAGATCAAAGTCAAGACTGGGAACTGTGGACAGAACGGTCAGGCTAGTTTCAGTACCGTTGAGTACCTGCGTGCAGGGTAGGGCTGGGCCACACGGCCCCAAATTAACATCATGATTAATTGAAAACGTTACCTCGATTACAATAAACAAGCTCACAGATAATTGACAGGGTTTTTGCTGCAAATATTCTGAACTTACTATCAAAACTGGGATATTTTTATGTTAAGAGGACATTAAAATGAAATTTAAAAATGGTATATGGTCAGTAATTTAATATTTCAAAGAACAACAAATGAAATAGTTAACATGCATTTTAGAAGCTGTGCTAATGGGTGGGTGTCATAATGAGGACTACATGAACTTTCTTGTGGTATGCTCCCCCCTGTGGTCAGAAGTGGTATTGCTACATAGAGTGGCTTTAAAACTTAATAGCAATATGCAATTAGAGTTGCACTACAGTCAACAGAACAGTTGTAAATGTTATAAAAACTCCCACTGGGACTGCTCTCAGCTAATTAACTGGAATATAAAGAAAATAATAATAAAAAAAAGAGTCTAAAAAACCAAGACAAAGGGAACACTGATCAGTATCTTAAATTGTGACTGTTTCCCATGTCCTCCAGACTAAACAGGAGAGGGACCAAGTAGCTTCCAAACAGCTCAGAGTCCATCATCTGTGGTGGAGCACATTAGTGGACACGGCACAAGCCGACACGTACAGCTGTGAAGACGCCTTTTAATGCTCCAAGCTGCTGAGTTCTGTTGTGTTTTCTGAGAGGTCCCGGCGGTCAAACAGAAGTGTCTCACAGTAACAAACGGCCCTTTGTTTTTCCCCATGCGTCCTGTAGGAGTCCTGGCTGGCCACGACAATCGCGTGAGCTGTCTGGGTGTGACAGATGACGGCATGGCGGCGTGCACCGGTTCCTGGGACAGCTTCCTTAAGATCTGGAACTGAGCAGCGCAGACGAACGGCAAACACGAGCACGTCCAGCAGCCGCACGTCGCTCCCGTCCTGGGGCACAGTTTGCACCCTTTATTCACACTGTAAGGTTAAACAGACAGCAGCATCACTCTGTACATAATATATACGACTTAGGTAAGAGTTTACACACACACTCGCACTGCTTGGAAGACATGTCCACACTACCCACCGCTGATTGAGGTGCACAGCACGTACACACGCGTACACACACACATTTAATCTGTAAAACATCAAATGTGACCAAATGCTGTTGAATCTCCAGCTGCTCCACTAAAAACACAAGTACCACTGTAACCAGAAACCTTTTAAAACACACCACACAGTTCTCCTGAGAGACACTTCTCCTGGAAGGGGACATTATAGGACAATTGTCTTTGTTTACAATGAAGTTGGAAATGCACTTCTTTTTCTTTTTTTTCTTTCCAGTACCGTTTTTGTCCAAGTACCATATCTATTCCCAGCAATGCTAATGTGAAGGAAGAATCGCATGAGCCCATTAACTGACGTGTGGTTCATATCATGTAGTCACTGTTTTTATAGACTTGTACCACACACTCCATTCAGTACATCTGCTGAGGTATTTTTTGTTTTTATTCAGCTTATTACCATTTTTAAACTTATTCATGTTCTTCCTTTGTGCCTCAGATACACTGATAATTAGACTAATGTGCAGTTAAATGAACTCGATCTGGGATGAAGGAAGAGAAAAACAAAACAAAACAACAAAAAAAAAAGACTTAAGACATCTAACTAGGCAGGAGCCAGTATTTTGACCTTGACTTTGTCACTGTATTTTCTGGACATTACTCTGTTATAATTGTACATAATATTAATAAATAATAGTCTCTCCTGCCAGCCACTGTGTTTTTTTAATTTATTTTTTTATTGATACATCTTGTGCATTTTCTGATATTTTTACAGAGTCGTTGCAAAAAAAAACAAAAACAAAAAACAACTGCGACAGGAGTCCAAAGTCGCTTTTACTGATTTCTGCTGATTTCATGGAGCTGGACGACGTTTCCCAAAAACAGCACCTTCAAATTTAATTCAAAATTATATTTCACCATGAAAATAACATCTTTTGTGCCGCTTCAAATGGTCTTTCTTTTTGGTTTTGTCCAACAATTAAACTTTTGATCTGATCAACGTAAGCAAATGTATAGAAATATGAAAATGAAGAATGTAAAGTTTGACGCAACTCTCAGGACACAATCGTAGTTCTAGAAACAGAAACCTGAACTTTCACTGGTGAATACTGTTGAATGTTTACATTTATCCTAATTACTTAAACACGTTGAAATGTCTGCGATGGACTGGCGACCTGTCCAGGGTGGACCCCTGAGTTTCGCCCGAAGTAAGCTGGGATAGGCTCCAGCAGACCCCCGTGACCCTGCGCAGGACATAGCGGGTATAGATAATGGATGGATGTTGAAATGTACTTAGTATTTTTGCATTTCTAAGGTATTTCAGTCTTCAGTCACTAGGGGGTGGTGCAACTCACTCCACATCTATTATTCACAAATCTAGCAAAGGTTTAATGCAACCCATATAAAAGTTCTGTGCTGAAAAGTGAATGGCACTTCTACCTGCGCTGGAATTATAGCTGGTCAGGTGTTTGGTCAGACTTTACAGACAGATTTAAGGAGAAACAACCAAAATGTCATCAAAGTGTAGACTTACAGCTTTAGGTGGTTCCACAAAAAATGTCATTTAGCTTCTTTTTTTTTTAAATATGCAATCAACTGAAAATAAGTTACTTTTATTAAGCGCAGTCCATTCACTTCTTACTTTGAGACAAATGAAGCAGATATAAGGTCTTTGGAGCTGGTAGCTGGTATTTAGTCGCATCTGACAATACGAAGCCCAAGGAGATCTCAGGGCAAGTGAAAGATCTCATCGTTACGCTGACAAAAACCAATGTAAATCTATAAGAGTAAGTTGATTAAGTCAAATCAACAGTTGTTACCCTCTTACTGGTAAGTCAACCACATCAAAGAAGTGGAAGACCACAGACGGCAACTAAATGACCCCTTTACATCAACAGGATTTAAGAATACCCTGGAGAAGGTACCACTGTCAAAATGTCCAATCAAGAAACCTTCATGGACGAACAACCCCAGTACAGTATGTGGGTCAGCATCCTCTTCCTGAAACATGCAAGGCCTTTCCTGAAAGAGTTGTTGTTAGGATGGGAGCAGATGTTGCTCTAAAAACCTCTTATGTACTCTTCAGCATTGATGGTGCCTTTCCAGATGTGGAAGCCATAGACACCATCCAAGATGCAGGCTTTTGAACTGCCAGCTGATAAAAAACCTGACGATTCTTTTTCTCTTTAGACCGCAGGACACGTCTATAGCTTCCAAAAACTATTTAAACTGTTTAGTCATCTGGCCAGAAAAGAGTTTTCCATTTTTGATGAGCTCTGGTCCAGAGGAGACGTCTGTGTTTCTGGATGGTGCTCACTTACGGTGTCTTCCAGCTTTGACCTTCGGGCTTGTTCCTTGCACACAGAATGAACTCTTTAGATGATATCATCTACTGTAGATGATGTGATCTCTAAAGTCTTTGTGCAATTTTATGTTGAAGGAAAAACTTTCTGAAATTGTTTTTAGACGTAGTTTGTCTCTGGTTGACGAACCCCGGCCCGTCTCTACATCCGAGAGGGACCGTCTCTCTGAAAACTCCTTTTATACGCAGTCACGTTACTGACCTGCTGCCATTTAACTTAATTAGCTGTCAAATGATCCTCCATTTGTTTCTGATTTGCAGCAATTACTTTTCCAGCCTTTTGTTGCCCCCTTCCAACTTTTTTCAGATTTGTTGCTGCCACCAAAGTCAAAATGAGCTGATATTTTCCATGAAAAATGTCCAGTGTCTCAGTTTAAAGATCTGATATGTTATTTATGCTCTATTGGGAATAAACTGTGTAATTGTAAGAATTAAAAATCACTGCATTCTGTTTTTATACAGTGTCCTGATGCTTTGGAATTGGGGGTGTATATGCAGAGGGTTTACAGCCATGTGCAAACAGCTGGAAACATTTAAGAAAAAGAACATTAAATTAGGCCAGAAAATCAAAAACAAAAAACAAAAAAAAAGCCTTTTATATTCTGTAATCAAATTCTTTGGACTTTGATCCATAATAGTGGACATGACTAACATAAATAAATTCAAACTTTGGCACCAAAAATGCTTAAAGCAACAAAACAGGTACAGACAAAAATGAGATCAAGGTATTTTATTTTTCAAACAATCTGTATTAAGACATGAATTCATTCAACACAATCTTTTGCAAGTTTAAAGTTTATCAGTTTATGAAATACAATCTGGAGTTAACCTCTCACAAGTAACACAGACGCGCGCACACACTTAAACATAGCAAAAATGTGAACTTTTAGGAGGAAAAAAAACAGTTATTGATAAAAGTATATTGGATTTTTACTTCTGTCCTAAGATCCTGATGATTTATAGCTTTTTAAGTTTTGATCTGCTTCACAAACAGCTACAGCTGCTGACTGTAAATATGAGCGATGACAGAGGAGTGCCTCACGAAGATATTAGCACATTCATTTAGTTTTTCTTTCCAGGTCATAAAGGCAGATTCTGAGATTTTATTATGATAACAAGCATCTCAACAGGTGATTGTGTTAAGCTGATATAGAGAAGCAGTTATTTCTGGTGATAAGAAACCAAAGTAGAGAATGATCCTGTAAGACACAAACCAGCTTACATTTATTCTGCCAAAGGCCTCTGTAGAGTCACTACCTGCAAGCCACACGGAGATGGACAGTCAGGGTTTTGATTGGTTCGCATGCTCATATTGCTTAGGAAACAGAAGCGTCATCATCTCTGAGCACAATGCTGCAAACCTGCAACTCAACAGTCTCCGATGATAATCTTGCATCCTGGACGATCAGAGCTGAGTCACATGGATTTGAGAATCTAATATAATCAACACTGACGTAAATCTTTTACGCAGATCTTTCTTTGGCCCATAGAAAAAAAGTTAAACAGCACTTTTACATCTTAAGGTGCTTTTAGGGAAATCAACAAACAGCAGCTTCTCCTCTGTGCTCCCCTGTAGCTGCGTAAGATTCGTCAACAAGATTACTTCTGGGAAAATACTTTTCTTAGTTAGATTGTTCTCGTCCTGCCTTTTCTGTAGTTTAGTGTTAGAATTTGTAAACTTTGTTAAATTATGTACCTGAAATTAAGTAAATTATGACGCCACAGCTTTATTTTACATTGATCAAATATTTTGTAGATAACTGTGTTGCTTTTACTCAAATTTTTTTTTTTTTATAGTGCTCACTCAACAGTAAATTGGTGCAAAGAAGCATGTTTTAAACTGAAACTTCTGTGTTAAAGACACTATGTAGCAATACCATGTCTGACCACAAGGGGGCAGCAAATTTCAAGAAGGTTCATGTGTCAGCTGCTGGTGAGACACAATGAAGCGCATCTCCAGTGGGACACAGTGGTATTACAAGACATGCCAGACAGTCACCACTCATTAAGGTGGCATCTTCAGTGGGTCCTGATGCAGATCCCCACCTGGACAGAAGTGGTAATGCTGCATAGATTGTCTTTAACCGAACACCCACTGATTTTACACATCAAAGTTAATGCATAATATGTACTTCAGGTTATGCAGCAATTTTTAATGTCTTTGTTAAAAGCTGCTGTCTGCCATCTGTGCGTCTATGACAAAGTCATATTCATTGTTAAAATATATTAATTTTTGATGCACAGCCCTGTCTTCTCAAGCTGTAAAACATGGATTTGCTCAGTGGTCAAGTGTGTGTAGATTGTTGTGTAGCCTGCTGCCACGTTTCTTTTTTCCTCTTTTAAGGTTTGTAGTCTTCACAATCAACAGACGCCAACTCAACTAATATCACATGAAGCCATTTCAGACTTCACACCACTTCTCACATTTGCAGTAACGACTCGACACCTGTGAGCACGCTTTGATGTGTAAAACCTACAGAATTACCCTTTAGAATTTCATACATGTGACTTCAGTTGCCAACTAATAATTGTCAGTTTCCCTACGATATCAATTTAGCAATGCATATCATGCATGCCGTTCTTTTTAAATGCAGTTTCAAAAGTAATTAAGTTATAATGCCAGATCAAGGCTCTTTAAGTCACCACTGTACTGCCTGTATGATGATCACCTGAGAATATTAACAGCATGCGCGCCCCTGACGTCAAATCCCACAAAATGAGTCACTGCAAGATCCACAGTGGACTGTTCCTGCAAACAACTATATTTCTGTCTGGACGATGCAACATAAACGCTGCTCTATTTGATACTATCCATGTGCACACAGCAGCTGACTACTTGCTCATCTACGACAACTACCAGTATTCAGATAGACAACCTCAACGGCTGATAGAATAAAGAAAGGAAAGGAAAAACAAAATCCATCGGTTACACTTGGTTATAGCTTTGATCACTCTGCCTTGAAATACATTGTGCTTATATTAATAATGTGGAACATATTTTTTTATACAAATACAAACCTTTCTTATAGATGTACATTCACTTTTAATTCTTAATATAGACTATTTTACATTTTTATAAAATAGGCTTCTCAGAATATATCCAGCTATTCTCCTCACTACAAGGTCACACATCATTTAAGAATAAGCACTTATTTTAGTTTGTGCACTACGTACGTAGCTATATATTCCGAGCAGACATCACACACAGTTTTATTCGATGTGCACGCAGTAACTATGTTTTCTCTACAAACAGGTTTCATACACATGGCTTTCTCTCTGCTGGCTCCTACTGCAACTCCTCCAAATTAAAATCGACATGTAATAACTAATTTGTTATTGCCGTTTTCTGACTGGATACTCATCTTTTTATCATTTTAGATTGTTTTTGGTGCCAAAAAGGCATCTCAAGTTCAGCTAAGCGATTTTCAAGATTTTATTTAAGTGCACTTAACTGGCACCAAATGTTATATCGTAATAATATGGGAGCAAATAGATTTGCCTCTTTTTCAAGGTACTTTAAGCAAGAGACATTTGGGGGCAGGGTAAGGGGCATGGGGGCTCAAAAACCATTCCTTAAAAACTCTTGGCTTCCAAACTTCCCAACCAAGGCACTGCTTAAACGGTAAACATGACAGATTGACCAAAAAAAACAAAAAACAAAACAACAACAATAAAATAAAATAAACGAGCCAGAGCTCCTGATGGATTGTATATGAGAAATCTGCACTGCAGGCCATGGCACAAAAGATATTTAGCAACAAAAACACATAGCTCGAGGGGGAAAGAACCTTTGATACAGTACTATATAATCTATTTCAATGGCTTACATGCACACTAAAATATCTGTTTGAAGTATATTTGTAAATGTACGTTTACTTGAGTAAAAGTGCTTTCTTTGTCCATTTACAGTTTTGTAATCTGGCTGTAAAATGAACCATTTATCCATTTAATCTTTGTCCTGACACTCCTGCCCTGCACAAGTACTAGTCTTAATAGCTTCCTTTATGACTGGATAAAACAAATCTCATCAGCTTAAAAGGGCAAGTTTTAGCAGAGAACCCCCACAGATCACCAGCCAAGAGTCCTTCTACAATTTCCAAAGGTTTTTTTTTTTTTTTAACTGGTAGACACGCATCAAAAATGAGTTGCATCTCACAAGATGAATAAAACTTATCAAAAACGTAAACATTTTTCCAGTTCAATCATGAAAAGACTGGAGTTGGTACCGCAATCCTGAACCTACCAAACTGTGGCAGCACAGCGACACAAATGACAAACGGCTTGATTCATCAAATATCTGTCTGATGAGGTTGCGTCACACCTCTACTGCTCTAACAGAGCTGATAACGTGCATCCAATTCAGCTGTCTAAACTAAGAAAGTTAATTCTCTTTTCCCCCTGAAAATAATAGGACAAAGGGTGGGGTCTAGATTTATAGCCAGGAGACCCCTAAATTAAAGTTCTGCCAAACGTAAGGTGAAAACACTGGTTATCTGTGGGAATTGCTTTGTGAATTTATATAGCCCCTCCTTAAGCTGGCCAACCTTTGGCTTTGATTCATACCTTGTTGCAAAATATTCTGTGAACTTTAGCAGAATGTAAAAATGTAAAATATGTAAGTCTCATGAGTTCCAGCCATGCTCTCCAAAGTGCCAGATCACACGCTACTCTGTAGTATGACAGAGTCCCCACAAGTTAGGTTTTCCGACGAGCCCAATGTGAAGATGAACAATAGCACACAGAGCTTCTCTGCTGCAATATCTGGGACAAAAATACTTCTCACACAAAGAGCTACACTAGTAACTTAGTCTAAGAACTAAAATATATTACAGAAGAGTAGATCACTGTGATAGAAAAGTAACACACCCACCTTCCATGTTTCTCTGACATCCTCTTTAACTGACAAATAGTCATCCTCCATCTCCCCTCAAAAGCTGTTATTATGCTGCCTAACGCTAAAGCCAAACACATGAACTCCCCTCTTCAAAGACTCAACAAGATTATATACTGCCATGTGATGGCAGACATTACGAACAAAAAAAATGAAACAAAAAAAAAAACAGTAGGCTAATACCAATACATTATCACTACATATAAATATCAAATTTGTGATTTTATAAATCTGTGAAAACAAGAAACTTTGATATAAGTCTGATAAGACATAATTCATGGTTTTGCCTAAAATGTTGAAGAAAGCAAAGCAGGGAGATTTAATGTACTGGTTATAAATATTATACACTGTTGATATTTCAGGCTGATTTTTTTTACCATTTATTCTTTCAAATCAAATTTATTTTGCTTTTAAAGCACTCAAGGATTGTTACTCATGTTTAAGAAATACACCAGTTGCAATTTAGGCCAAAAAAACAAAAAAACAAAAAACAAACAGAAAATAGGGCTTCTGGATACCATGTAGAGAACTAAAAGAATTTCAGTTAAGCTACTTTTTTAACAACCCTTGGTTCTATGTGGAATATGTGAACTAAGTCCTTCCTTGAGGTTTTTTGAAACCACCGGAGCCCCAAAACAATTGAGGCCAACATGCCACAGCAGATGGGAGTTCCAGCATTTTATTGTCTGATGTTCCTGTGAACAGCGGCTGTATGAGAAGCCTGCAAATGATTCTGATCTAAGCCTCAGGTGTTATCTATTTACAAATTTATTTTTGACATAAGGTAAATAATGCCTCTCTCGTCATGTACTGTAGAGCCATCATGGAATGTTACCATACTTCACAATTATGAACTAAATAGTTATAACTGAACACAGGTCCACCAAGAAAAGTAAACCAAGCAAGAATATATACACAGTACAAATTAATAGACGTTATTGACATTTGAAGCTCATCAGCTATTTTTCTTGATGATTCTGGGCAGAATGTCATTGGGGAAGGGGAGCCTCTGCAGGCACTGCATCTTAAGGAGTGTAGGCTGAAGTGGATATAGAGACCGATTGTGTATGTAGTGTTTTTGTGTGAGACTGTGTGTGTTTGTCTTTGCAGTGCGAGTGCTTGAGTGTGAGCGAGCTGTAGAGGAAAGAGAATAATGTTCACATTTGCGTGCATGCGTTAGCGAGAATTTTCAGATGCACTTGGTTCTTCAGACCCTGCTGGGGTCCGCGCACACACTGACCGGAGCAGCTGTTCCTTCACCAGTTCATGATGCAGTTTCTGTTCAGAGTCATGAAGTACACCTGGCTGCTGCCTCCAGAACGCACTGAAGCAAAAAACACCTGAGGAGCAGTAGACACAGGGAATGGTCATGAGCGGTGCATTTAAAAGTAAATGAGAAATAATAAGATAATACCTTGTTTGTAAAACCTCTGATGTAAAGCATCAATCCAATATGTACTCCTGGTATGACACAGCTTCCCATTTTCAGATTTGTTTTCTTTTACGGCTCAACTTTTGCAGCAGAACTGTATTTGTTGGTGGTTGGATTACCTTCACTCCAAGTAATGATGTGAAGAAGCAGTTTTGGAATTAACTTGAAGATATGAAGATTTTATGACTACGGACAAAGCTGAAATACTTGTTAACCCTCCCTTGAGTTTATGCAGCCAATGAGGTTTATAATTTACGTTTTATTGGTCTTGAATTTGTCATGGCCAAAGGCTTGCATGTTAGCTTGTTTTGTATGCTAAAAGCATATACATATAGTATACAATGGGGACATGATCTGTTTTAGAGCAGGCACCTGGTGGTCAGTGGAGGAACTGCAATAAAAAAGCACCTGCTGGTTGGGCTTCAACTAGGAAGTGGGATGGCTGCCACTTGGCTACAAAGCAACAGTTTATTTATGTTGCATCTTATATATTGTAAGTTGACAAGCAATATTATTCAGCTGAAAATTATTTAATTGTTCTGTATGAGAATGTATTCTGTTAATCAGTCATGCATTTTATTTTCTATTTTCATGGCATGATGGCATGTGATGCGTGGCATGGAGTGCTAATAAATGCCAGTTTTTAAAGAACATTTGAGCTCGTAATTTAATGATGTTTATCTGCAGTGGAACAGAGCGGGATGGAGCTTTTGGTATGCTTCTAGACCACTGCAGGTCCTCTCTGGTGCAACCACGCTCACTGACTTGAATGACCATGCTGCACGGCGTTCTGTTGGACTTGAGCTCAACCAATAGATATACTTTATCGTATAGCATCTAACTCGAGTTATATTTTCTGAGCAGATGAGAGTATTGATGATATTCTTCAACATCAAAGGTTTCAATTAGTGAAATTTATATTTATAGAGGTGTCAGTGTCACCTTTCCATGTAAGTGTTACCTTATCATTTCTCTCACAAAGGAACTTCAGCCTCTGAGCTCTCTTGTGCATGAAGACACCGTCCAAGTGGCCTGTCTCCACAGAACGGATCTCAATGGCCTTTTCTCCCCAGCCCATGATCTGGTTCGAGCAGATATGAGCTAAATAGCAAAGTGCAACATTAGTAACGAACAATCAAAGCTCACACAGCCCATTTGCTCTATGTCCAGTGTTCCATTTGACCCATACCGACAGATGTAGGCATCTCGCCCCACTGCAGGACAACGTCCTTGATGATGCGTCCATAGGTGTTAACATAGACACCTTCGTCTTCATAGCACAGTAGCATCTCCATACCATCCGAGTTGGGCAGGAAGACAATGGCGTGTGGGATTATATGACTTTGGATCTGATAGAGATAAAAACAAAAAGGATAATGTTCTGTAAGGTTCACCTTTACCCAAACACTAATGTCCACCACCTCTGCAACTTACATGAACAGGGATGTATATGTCATAATTGTTTCCAGAGTCCACATCAATAGCATGGAAGCCAGCACAGGAACCATAGATGACTTTCAACCTCTGACCTTCTTCCACTGTCAGATCAACCAGTAGAGGCCTGTGGGGCAGGTCTGAAAAAGACTAGTTTAAAGAGAGAGAGGGGGTTCAAAAGTACAAAGTGAATGTGAGAAGATGATCAACTTGAATGGTGTTCCGGTTGATTGACTTTGCATAACTAATCTACCTCATAGGAAATGAGAAACTTACCTTGAAGGCCATGAATTTGTGATAAGGTTTGGGTGCCCAAGCATAAACTTCCACCGCGTTCTTCAAAGCAATCACCAGGAACTTTATCCTCTCATATTTCACTAGACAGAACATCCACAAGGCCATCTGACATTAGACACTTGAAATCAATAATTCACTGTGCCAATTGTATTCATCAGAATTTCTCTGGAGAGGATTGGATAAATAATCAACTGTCACTCACCAACTTTGTAGTGTACGCAGCCCTCCATCTCCCCCACAGTGGTCCAACCTTGCTTCTTTTCCACCTCAGGGTCATTGTGGAGGATCTTATTCCTCAGCCATGCCAGGTAGTAGACACGCACCTTGTTTTTCTTGCCTTAATCAAAACAGGGGAATATATTAATTAAAGACTTATTCAAAGTTAGGGTTTATGACTGAGGACGAAGAGGGAGGTGACAAACACAAAGAAGCACTAAATGCATTTCATTCAGTCTTAAATGCAAACGGTCTTTTAGACAGATTTTAATCAACACTGAGACAACATTGATCAAGGTCTTGAATGATATTTATCTGAACACTGAAGCAGGTAAAACATCTGTTCCTGTGCTGATAGATTAGTCCAGCCTTTAATACTGTGGACCATAAAATCCTTCTGGATAGACTGGAAAACTGGGTGGGGTTATCAAGTCCAGTTCTCTGTTGGTTCAGATCTTATCATGAAGGCAGGAGCTTTGTTGTTTCCACTGGTGAGAATAAATCTGAGCTTATTCCACTGACCTGTGGAGTCCCTCAAGGGTTAGTTCTTGGGCCGCTATTATTCAACCTCTAGGTCAGATCATACGTAACAGCAATGTTGCTGATCACAGCTATGCAGATGACACTCAGATATACTTGGGTCTTTCACCAAATGACTCTGGTCCATTAGACTCCCTCTGTCTCTGCTTGGAGCAAGTGAATAGCTGGATGCAATCAAGCTTCCTTCAGTTAAATCAGCAAAACAACAGTCAAAATTTCCAGGAATAAAACCATTAAAATTATTATTTAGAATCATGAAAATACTATAAGCAAAGATGACACTTCGAAACACCACTAAACACCCACTATTTGCTCTCTCTCATCCACTGTCTCTCCCGCTAATCCTCTTTCTCACTACCGTAATGTACCATATATCAGCGCAAAGCTGTACTTCACAGCTTTCAGAATCCGTTTGAATTACGTCACTAGCGCAAACGGTTGAAGAGTTATGGTAATTCTAAGAATACATGTCATTTTCTGTTGCCAACAACAGAATCTGTTTTAATCGACATTTGGAGTCAGAAATCGATGTAGTATATTGTAAAAAATAAGTATCGCGATACATCGCCATATCGATATTTTATCACACCCCTAGGTTGAATAGTGTTAAAAGCAGATGAAAAAATCTAATAAAACAAAACAAACAAACAAAAAACAGCCAGGCACGTGCCTTCGAGATGCCCTCAAGATGATGAAGAACAAGGTTTTAAGTGTGGCTGTGGCACCCTCCCTCCCCGACCAACCCAGTAGACAAACTTCAGTGGGTCAAGCAGTGACTATGTAAGGGAGACGTTCATTCTTTATTATTCTTTCAGTGAATTAAGTCAGAGCAACAGGCCTAAAATCATTCAAAACATTGAGGTGTTTATTTCTAGCCACATGGTAATCTGTTTCCAACCCTTTGGAACCCTTTGTAAATGAAGCAACATCTGGAAGATGTAAATTAAGATGAGGCCTAACTGCTCAACACAAAAGACATTTTGAGCTTAATGGTGTTTAAAAGACATAACTACAGAGCGTTCATCAAGAGGTGGAGATCATGGACAAAGTAGGTCATTTTTCAGTTTTTAAGGTTTCATTATCAAAATCAAGACTATCAAATCTCAAATAAAATTCATCACAATACTGAGCCAATTGTTTGTCAGATTTGACACCCTCGAGGAAGACCTTAGAATTAGTCCTCCTTTTTGCCCCATTAATGGAATTTAAGCTCCAGATCATTTTGCTCAAACAGACAAATAGCAGCAGTTATGACCTGATATGGTGATGAGCAGGTTGAGGCCCTCAAGGACATCCATCTGTTGGAATCTGCGGGAGTTGATGAGGGGATAAACTTTGCCTTGACCACTACGGTCTAGCAGCTTCAAACCGTTCTCTGTCCCCACCAGCAGGTTCACACCTGTTCACATGTATAAATACATAACTTTATCTTTCAAATAAAATTATTCAGATCATTATCTTTCTTCTACAACTAAAATACACAAAAAACTGTTTGTTTTTATCTTCTGTATCTTTGAATATACTTATATTGGTATCTAACCTTTATTATTATTATTTTTCCCTCTATTTTTGGTGATCCATATACTAAAACCTATTCTCACCCCAAAGTGCAGCACACAGGATCTCTGAGTTGAACTTCTTCTTGTACTTGCGGATCTCTGGTGTGTCATTAGGAGGGCGTGTGTTGGTGGGATTGACGTTCACCATGGACCCTTTCCTTACCTCCATCTTCAGTTGCTCAAACCTGGAGCCTGTAAATGGATACAACCAAGTCTTAACAGAAAAGAAAAAACATAAACCAAAGAAAACTGGTCCAAGATATAGAAACAAAAACAAAATCAGTTCACAAATAAGTTGGTTTTCTATGAAATATGTTGCAACTGAAAATATCCAACAGAAAACGTCAATGAATTGCCAAAATTCACATTTTCATTGAAGAAAAATTACAGTTTAAAAAGTGAGTACTTCTGCAGAAAGTTATAGCTTCCTAGTTTAACCCTTAAAGTTCAGTTCATTTCAAAAATACTTTATTAACCCCTGAAGGGAAATTCAGATGCTACATTTGTGTGCATCTACATTTTAAGCCTGATATGTTGTGACATTGTGATGTCAGAATTTCTAATATAATTCCGTTTTTCTTTTAATGTTCAATTAGGGGAAATCTAATCATTAAAGAAAAGTAAAAAAGTGGTTTTTATTTCAGGGATTTATCCATTCCATAGGGTGATATCTATGTATACATTTTAGAGAAAGAAAAAAAACATGCATGATTTAAAACAATGTTTCAGACTGTTTGATTTTAAAAAGGTCTGCCTGAGGTGTCAATGGGTTCATATTCAAAAACTCCAAGCAAGGTGAAATGTTTCCAACTCACCATTTACAGAGATGTTATCCCCTGTACCTCCTGGTGACTGATACATGCCAAGATCTACGAAGGTGGTGAACGAAGACTTGCCACTGGCCTTCACCAACCCCCTGGACTGATACTTGTGTAGCAAAAGTGGGTTTGTGAGTTGTGCAGTTTTGTTTAAATCAGCATCAATACAGTAGAAATGTCATGCTGCCTGAAATGCTAAAAAATTCTGATTTCCTGTGACATCAAAATATACATTACTGATGTTATTGCGCTAAAACTGAAAGAATGATGATTGAAATTATGGCAAATGTAGACCCCACACACAAAGAAGAAAAAAAGAAATGTAGGACCGATATGCTTGACATCAGGATAACTTACATCATAAACAGAGTCCTTCCCAGGAGAGGAGTGAGAGGCTGAATCGGTGGGGGAATGGGACGGCTGCACCACATCTGGCAAGTTGGTGTATCCATTATGGCTCCTCTTCTCTGGGGTCTTTGAGTAAGATAAACACACACACAGACACACAGTTTCATGCGTTACATAATGATAACAGTGCCAAGTCAAATCTTGGAAAATTCGCCCCAGGTTTGGACTTAATAGTTTGTTTTTTTCTATAAAGGAGATGTACCTGGTATCAGAAAAAAATCAGGTATTGATACTGAAAACAAGATATTGGTTTTGGTACTGATATCAAAAACATTTTAAACAACCCTATGTATCCCTCATAGGCGAAAAAAGTAAAAATATGGTAGAAACCTTAATTTAAAAAAAAAAAAAGCATTTTGTGTTTTGTTTGTGTTGTCTTTGTCTATTTTTTAAATGTGATGATCTGAAACATTTAAGTGTGTCAAACATGCAGGAAGGGTGCAAACACTTTTCACACCACTGTGTATGTGACTGCATATGACACATTGTTAAAGCAACTTTTTTTTTTTTCTTCCATCCTGAATATTTATAGACAATAATGCCACATGATATACTGTAATTTTTACACAGTGACACAAAAGTTTGGATGGCTCACATCAAAATTTGTGTTACTGAAAATAGATGAATTTAAGAGTTGCATCAAATTATAACTTTTCTTTATTTTTAAGATTAGGGATTTTTGCTCTGTACAATTTTACAGTAAAAACCAGGAGTCTCCTCGCAGTGATGCTCATTTTTAATCAATTAATACATAACACTGTGTAAGTGGGAACTCTTCTCCTGCAAACCTCCTTACTTGTTTATACAAAAAGCCGAAAGTCCACAGCAAGAAATATTCCGCATCTTATTTGATTCATATTCATCCATAGTTTATTTATTGTCTCATCTTATTAATTTCTAAAATTATTTTTGGAGATTTGACCATTTGGCCAGTCTGCTTGCAGCAACATTTCTTTTGACAATCAAAAAGCTTTTGGGGTTTTTTTTCTGAAAATATTTATTTGATAGAATCACCCAGAAAGCAGTGATGTCAAAGCTAGAAATGTAAAATGTAAATCTCTAAGCATACCTTTGATAAATATGCTTCAAAAACTGGAAAATCTAGATTTAATTTCTTCTCAATGCAAGATAATCTGCCTAGTAAAGTCAGTGTGCAATTGTGTCTGCAAGGCTTTTAAGTAAAAAAAAAAAAAAAAAAATCAGTCAACTGATTGTACAGACACGTACCTGCATTCTGTAAGTAATTGTTTTTATTTCCTATAGCTCCATAAAAACCCACAAGCATTTAATGACAACCAGCACATTTGTGGGCAACTTCAACTTGTGCTTCATACTCAGATAGACTTTCAATCATCCAATACTATAATACTATGTGCCATTAGTATTATGGTTGCATATATGTGAAAATGTAATTTTGACAACCTCTTTTCAGTAAAAAATATGCGCTAATCCTACTGCTCTAAGTAACACCCTCCCATGCCTGAAAAGCAGGAAACTGCTGTAAGAAATAAGTATCTACAAAGCAGGAGAGGGCCAATAGGAACTGGTGAGCTCCATTTAAGGGCTCCTATAAACTGCCTCATTTCTGTAGTCGCATCAACATTATTACAGCTCACACTGTATGATTTACATTTGCCTAATCGTGAGTATGGTGCCCAGAATGGAATGTCCAGATTCTACAATGATGAGCTCTCTTAAATCATAGGACACCGCTGATGCAGAGTTGCGGGCAGATGTAGAATCACATCATCAGTGTGTGCTAACAGTACACAACAGGTCAAAATAAACCACCCTGTTGTAGCGTTTATGTGCGCCATATAACGAAAATAAATAAAATTAAAATGCAACTTCAAATAATGTAAGATTATGGAGTCATAGGATTTCTGTCACTGAAATCCAACATGTAGTAGTACATGAGGTAGTCAACAGTGGTCAAACCACTCACCATGTAGGATCTAGGACAGCTGATTTTGACCAAAGACCAAAGATATATCCATGATTCTTTCATGACACAATCTTGATCTTTCATCTGTGACAGCCCAATATTGTGAAGTATATAGGAGCCGAGGCAAGAAACCAAGAGAACTATTGGCAATATTTCTAGAAATTACAAATAACCCACTGTGGGTGGGGTGTGGTTCTGCTCAGCAGCTGAAGGGACCTCGAACAGTCAGAAAGAACCTTCCGGCACATGGAGCTGCTGCAGGCTCAGGTGGAGAAGCAGACAGCATCGCTTCGAATGCTCCTGTCCCGGCCAGAGCCCCAAGCTCCACAGGCCTCCCTTTCCATGACGCCGCCCACCATGATGCTCCAGCATACGACCACGGAGACGATCCCCCCAGCTTGCTGCACATGTTCGAGGCCACCGCCAAGGTCTGCCAGTGGCCAGAGGAGGAGTGGGCGTTCCGGCTCCTGCTGGTCCTAACTGGGGATGCGCAAGTGGAAGCCCTGGCACTTCTGGTGACTTTGCGGGGATACTTTCTGAGCCATATTGGATGGAGTTTTCACCTAAGGATTACCGACACTGCTTCAGAGAGCACCTCCTTGGCCCTGAGGACTGACCCTTTGTCTATGACCAGCGCTTGAAGGATGTGGTGGCGGCCAGGTGGCTGGCTCCTGGCAACACCGGGGGAGAGGCCAAGATGCTGGAGACCATCGTTTTGGAAGAGTTCCTGGCTGGACTTCCAACAGGTACAGTAGAGTGGATGCGCTGTCACCAGCTGAACACCTTGGGAACTGCGATCATCCTGGCTGAGGACTTCCTCACCGTCCATCTGAGAGGGAGTCCAATGCGGGGGGAGTCGAGTGACACTGTCTGTCTTGTTCCAACTGGGGACACCCAGCAGCTGTCAGCCAGTCCTCACTAGCCCTTTGGCCATGGTGGCACAGCCAGCACCGCTAGCGAGGCCTGAACCAGCTGCATCGGGTGCTGTTCCCAACCCACAGATGGCTCCTCATGCGTCGTGGCAGGAGTGTTGGCACTGCGGGCGGCCCAGTCACCTTCACAGTGACTGTCCTCTTATGGAGGTGATGAAAATTGATGAACACAATTGGGATGAGTGGCTGGACCCTCTGTTGTTTGCAGTGCGGGAGGCTCCCCAGGCCTCCACAGGATTTTCTTCCTTTGAGCTGCTGTTTGGCAGAAAATCCTGAGGCATCTTGGACATTCTTAAAGAAAACTGGGAGGATGGTCTGAGTGCAAGCAAAAAAAATGTGTCTTGGACCTGAGAAAAAAACTTCACTCACTTGGGCATTTGTCACAGGAGAATCTGCTCAAGAATGGCTGTACAACAGAGGGGTGCAGCTGAGACAATTTTCACTGGGAGACAAGGTGCTTGTATTCCTCCCATCTTCTAGCTCTAAATTACTCGCCAAGTGGCAAGGACCCTTTGAGGTCACACGGCGAGTGGGAGATGTCGATTATGAGGTTGTTAGGACTGACAGTGAAGGAGCTACACAGACTTACCACCTCAACCTCCAGAAAGCATGGAGATAGACAGTGCCTGTTTCTCTGGTTAGTTTTGTGTCTGACATCACTTTTGTTCAAAACAATGGCAAATGAAGTTATAGGAAATACATTACATCGGGTCTTGTGCTTATATATGGTGCATCACAGTGTTTTTGCACGTTGGGTTTTGACTCCACTCCTCCTTAACATATTTACAGAGGCAGTTCATTTTAACAACATCAAAAAAAAAAAAAAAAAAACTGAAGTGCTCCAAGAAGTAGTAAACTGAATAATATGAAATAAATACAGTTCGGTCATTGGGGCTGCTATGTCTGCTGTGGCTGTTGCTCCCAGCAAACGGCTTGTGTGTTGGAGCGCGTGGACAGCTGCTTTATGCCCAGCGTCTCCTTCTTGACGGTGAAGAGCTTTCTTGCCGCTAGTTGCATAGACTATGGCACCAGCTAACACACAAAAACAGGTACCAGGGTCCCTTAGCTTCTGGCACCAGCTCCCACACTGCTTGTCGTCTCCGCCCTTTTCCTCTATACATGCCCAGCGCCACTTGTTTTTAAGGCCCTTGTCAAGTGCAGCGTTTTCCCCTGGCTTCATGAATTTAGCCTCCATTCTTTTGATTTCAGGAGAAACAACCGCAGATGCTGCGTTCAAGACCACTTGGAGATAGCGTGTTTTTTTTTTCTGAATCATAGTCAAACGCCTGCTGCACAAATTTCAACTTCATGGTATTGTCATCTTCGGGAAAGGCTTCTCTGGGTCTTCCTGGTGAGTTCTTAAACATCTAAAAAGAGCTCTTATGCATTGCGGAAATGAAATGATTTGACTGAGTATCAAATTTAAAATATACCTTTTTTATGCAATCTGAAAAAGACATTCTGAAGAATAATGGTGCACAGTTCCATGAAAAGAATTCCTCTCAGACTGTTAATCATGGTGGAAGATTAAGAAAGAAAAAAGCAAAAGTCATAAAAGACAGTGAGAAGACGATGAAAGTATTAGTCCTAATTGTGTTGCTTTCTACAGGTATCACTGAGAAGTGACCACGAAAGGTCTGTTTCAGACTTTTTTTCTCTGATATACTCAAACTCAAACTGTAAAAAGTTCATTAAAAATATTAACTAAATGCCTCATTTGACTTTTTTTTTTCCATCAATCAAGGCATCTTTTATTTGCTTTGATATTTACAGGATCAAGAATACTGATCAGAATACCACTTTGAGCAAAAAAAGAAAACTGTAAACATCTAACACCAAAATTCTTCTCATGAAACACTACATTTTAAACATTTACTGATAAAGATGACTCACTCTTTGCACCAGCATGGTTTGATCCCCATATCCTCCAGCTTGTTCACTCTCTTCCACATCAGCCTCATCTTCATGCACCACCATGGTGTTGACTGAATCAGTGTCAGCATCCCTGTGACTGCAACCACAAAAGAATAGAAGTTCAGGATGACATAACACTCCCTCAGATTTCTTAATTAAGTACATGACAGAAGTATTTATTTTTGAAAAAACAAAACATGTCACTTTCTGAATTGTTGACATTGGTTGGTGTTGCTTTTACCGATCTGTTGGGCTTTCGTCCTCCTCTGGTCCTTCACCACTCTCGCTTTCTTCACTGCTCTCACTGCTCTCTGATGAGGAGGAGTAGTCATTGGCCTTGACTGGGGGCCTGGGTGGCTCCTCAGCACGCTCCTTGGCAAAGAGGCCATGGTCCTGCACACACATTCACCCTTGTTTACTAAAAGAATGCATTCAAAACAGTTTTAAAAATCATCTCAGGATTACAAGTTAGTAGCACAAATAAACAAAAAGACAATCTCCAAAATGCACTGAATGCACAAAATGAAGTGTAGGATTTCCACATAACAGAATGATAAACTAAAAAAAAAAAAAGACTGAACATGCTCGTAATTCTGTATTCACATAACAGAGTCAAGGAATGCAAATACAAGATAAATTCATGCATGAACACAAAGCATTGCACAATATAAGAAAGAGTTACTAACCTCCCCTATAGCTCTCTTGTAACTCTGCATATTTGAGGTAAAGTCAACAGGAAAGGTTTAAGTAGAGAAAATGAGGAGTAATAGCAATGGTGCCTACAGTGTAAATCAAGCCTTTTTCAATTATGAGATATGTAGCATCAATGGCTTAATCAGTCTGCTAAAACAAGGACTTTTAAAAAGTTACTTTTACATCAATATCCTCCACAGATTCTTATTGGCTTCTCATAGCAAGTAATCAGCATAGTAGTTAGATCTAGAAAAAATACACCGCTTCAAATCAAATGGGTTCCCTGTGATGAGAAGAAGCCAATAAACAAGTGAAGAAATCAAAAACAGAAGGGATGGCACCTGTATTTCGCTGTAAGTATGACAGAAGAAAAGTTGTATACCATTATTAATTATATAATAATGTTACGTCTCAGTTAACTTTGAAAAGCAGATTATATGCCAAATGAAGACCCACCTAATGTAAATGCCTATCAATTCAATGTAAATGCAGTTCAGATTTGTACAGTACTGAAAGTCATATCTTAATTTTACTCCATTTGATTGTGTAATATTGCCATTAATGTGCCATCAGCTTAATGGAAAGAAGAATACACCATAAAAGGGTGTTATTATGAAAAATGTTGAATTATCCCATTTAAAGTCAATCAAAGAGGTGAAAAAAAAGGGAAATCAAGTTAGTGCCAAATATGCAATGAGTGCTCATCTCTGACGTGCACCGGTTTCGTAATATTACAGTTCCTAGTTAATGGGAAAGTTGCCACTTACAGCAGGACGACCAGGACGAGAGGACGTCCGAGACTCCCCTGGCTTATGGCGGCTTTCATGAGAGAGAATAGGTGAATCCATTTTAGAGGAGCCTGAAACATAAAAAAACAAAAACAAAAAACAATAATTATGTTGTAGTGTTTACTTCTAACCGTAAAATATGACTTAATACATAACACTGAAACTCACTAAGGATGCGATGCCTCTCTAGAGAACCAGTCTGAGGCAGATTGGACATGATGCTCATGCTGTCTCCTCTCTCCCAGCGATCATTGCGACTAAGATCTGGATTGCTGCCACAGGAAAACAAATAATATCAAGTTGTCAGTATCACTGCGACCACTAAAAACTGCTAAATGAAGAAGAATATATGATCAAAGCATTACATCCTCTTAAGTACCTGGCTCTCACTGGATGCCTGATGCCAGAGGTTAGGTTGGTATTGAGAGCTGTTGCAATAGATGAAGTTCTCTGGGGAACCTGAGGAGAGGAACATCATATTCTCACAAATGGCACAAGCTTTCAAAATAAATTGCTGACAAATAGTACTTTGTTTTATTTTTTGGAGGTTCGATTACAGATATGTGGGGTATTCATTTTGGGTTGTACATCAAAACCAACCACTGGATCCTACCTTAGGTGGGAGTTCTACGTCTGGCAGCCTGATCCAGGGCCCACGATCCTCTCTGATTTGATGTGCCTGTGGTGCTGGGGTTTCAGAAGTGGGATCCGAGTTTTGACGTACAAGCTCTCTGGAATGGACAGGGCGGGGGGTGGGGGTGAGGGAGGGATCCTGGGTGGGGAAGGCGGACATGTTCTTAGTAGGCTGGTCACAGAGGGACTGAGAACGAGGGACAGGAGCAGCGTAAGGCTTTAGTGGAACCAAATGAGCCATCTGGAACTGTAGAGGGTAGAACCAGCAGCCCACCAGGAGAAAGGAGAGACCCAGCGGAAGGAAGAGTTCACAAGACCATGGTGAAAATAGAAAGTGAAGGGGTATGGAAGGGAGAAACGAGAAGAAAAGAAAGCATTACTAGCATAATTAGGCATAAAGAGGTTAAAGAGTTAGTAGCAGAAAGGTATAAGTAGCTCTCTATTGTCTAAATTTTAAACCCTTTGGAAACACCCACCTTGCCCTGCCCCCCTTGGAGTTCAACTGGCCTCTGCATCGGTGGGGTCTGTGCAGACTGGACCACTCCTGATTGGCTGATAGAGTCAGACCTTGACTGGATGGCAGTATCAGAGACAGTAGTGCATATTTTGGGTGAACCCTGTCTGTTGAGCTTACTTCGCTCCTCGACCTGGAATAAGTATGGTTACAGAAGAATTTACTCAGTAGAGCACAAAAAGCTGACAGGGAGATGTGATGCTTCAGATGCAGGTAACACTGCTACCTCACGGGCCCACGTCGGTTTGTTGTTAGGCTCCAGGTTTTTGTTGTAGTGATAGAGCTGAGGTTTCTTTTCTTGCTGCTGTTGTTGTAGGGAGACCAGGTAGGCATGCTCCTGCTGCAGCTGCCTCTGCAGCCGCTCCGACTGACGCTGTTCCTCAAGCTGCTTGCGCTTATACTCCTGAGCAAAGAAAACAATCAGTCAAAGCGCTGCTACCCTAAGATGTGACCCTACATGAACCAATTCAATAAACAACAAGACTGTATTCACTGCATATTTAGCCATCTAGGATTAATATCAACAGCCATGATGAAAAATAATCAGACTGTGTGAGAAGAACATTGATCCTGTCTGTTGCCTTCGGGGTTACATTTTAAACAAGAAAGGCAAGTCAGTTGACTTATTGACTTTTCATTGTGAGTTGCATATGCTTAGGTTTTCAACCCGTTTGAATGAAACTGTATTCAAGAGGCAAAGAAAAATAATAGCAATATCAATACTTAAAACCACCAGTCACTACATTATATCATAATTATCTGAGTGCCTAATAGATATAATGTTAGATAGATCTATCTTTATTAATCCCCGAAGGGAAATTTAAAAAAAGATGGTAGATAATTTGATATATACTGTATATTGATTTGTTAAAAGTGAACATTGTTAGATATTTTAGTTTGGATATTTTCTTCTTATGCATAGTTATTGTAAATTTAGAGGATTGTGTTACTAGTAAAGTGATAACAAATAATATACCATGGTCTTTGTATTTCATCTCACAGTATCATGTCTATAGACTTCACTGAACGGTTAAAACAAGAATTAATGTTTGTATTCATACTTTCTTGTCTTGAAATGAAGAAATTCCCTATGAAAATTACTTAGTTTTTTTTATTTTATTTTAATTGAGCTCATATATCAAAGCTGCTACCACATTAATTACACCTAAAGAAAAACACTACAAGAAGCTGCTTTGGCGAACAGGAACTGTTAAGTTTATACTGGCAGACTGAGGAAAAGTAGCAGAAGAAGAAGCAAGTTCATTACTTGCAGATGTATTCCAGGCGTGAGTTAAAGTGGCCATATTAGAAGAGCTGCGTTCCAAGATTGTGCTTCATAGAAAGTTGACTATGAGACACATGCACACTTTTCTTTGTAATAATTAAGGCTCAAAACACACTCCCTGGTAACTTTAAAGCGCACATCATCTTTACTTGCTGCCTTTGAATATGGCCCTAACCCCTGGGAGAGAAGGGCAGAAGAGACGGTGCCCTGTGGCCGACTCTGTGATCTGGTCCCTATAAAGACATTCACAGAGGAATCATGTGTTTGTATCTCAGTTGTTTCATGCTCTCTGTGGAGACGTTTGGTGTTATTACTCTCTCTACAAAACAGAAGCAGAGGGTTCAATGGTAATTATGACTCTTAAGCGCCACAGGAGTGTTTACTTATACACTCAAAACTCAGAAAACTTCCCTGAAAATCTAGGTCACTGCATGCCTTTAAAGATGTGCAATGGTGTGAGCTACATTCATACTTTGAAACATGTAGAGCATATCTATAGCAAGATAACGCACATCTTGAATTGATTAATTACATAAGACAATCAATAAAAACACTTTAATAATAATAATCATTATTATCATTATTATTGTTGTTATTATAATCCTGCAACCAAGAAATACATTATTTTCAAATTATTTTGAAGCGTTTCATATTGACGCAAACTGCATTTCATTACTGATAACTTCATCTCCTTTACTGATGTGGCATTATACATTAAATAACACATTGACATGAAACCTCTTCAAGCAGAACAAGAAATGATTAAGGACTGGTAAGGACTAGTTACCATGAGCAGCGCCTGCTCCTGAAGCAACTGCTGCTGAAGGATTTCTAACTGTCGCTGCTCTTCTTCTAACTTATGTCTGATAAACTCCTGCAGAAAGGTAAGTAGGCAGAGATCATAACACATTTACATGGTAGTAGAGAAATTAATAAATCTCAGAGAGGAGAAGACAGACACAGATAAGTTATGCAGCTTCATTCCAGTAAGAGAAACCATGTGTTGTACTAATGAAAATCAACTGAAAAATCAATCGAGTTTGAAAGCAGATGTTTAGAATAAGCAGCAATACAGGCAAATGTTATCATCAAAAAAAGAAATCAGTATCAGCACTACACACTATAGAGAATGTGATAAATTGGCAAATATGGAATAATTCAAGTATCCAGTATGAATCACTAAAAAGGTAATTGTGCTCTGATTCTAGACTCTGATGCCACAGAGGGTTGAGTGGAAACGGAGCATAAGAGATGCAGAGAGCTCACCCACAGAAATCTCATCTCTGAGTAAATACACTAATTTAGACCCTTGCTGCTATGGCAACCTACTCATGGAATTTCACCACCAGTGCAACTTGTGCTTTGTTGCTGGTGGACACACCTACACTTCACACTGATTGGCTGTTTGCAACTCCACATCTCCCGTGGTTGGTTACCTGCTCCCTCTCTGCCATCCTTCTATCTTCCTCTCGTCTCATATCGTCAAGTCTCCGATGGGGACCTTTTTCTTGCTGCCTCACCATCTCTCGCTCTTTTCTCTGTTGCTGGGAGAGAGGGGCGACAGGAAAAGAGAAATGAACAGAGAGGCTATGGTTGCACAGAGAAATCAGCCTGCTTTAGAGCCAATTTTCTCCCGCAAAGAGCTGGAGAGAAATACTGAAGTGAGCAGAAGCTCGGGGTAGAGAACAGAAGCTGTGAGTCATTTTTACAAAAAAAAGCACACCTATGGCATCCCATTAATCAGTGACAATTTCTCACTTTTGACAGGGTACAGTCTTTTATGGGTCACTGAAACAATGTGATCTGTTTTTATGCAGAAATGAGGACCCTTGAGTTAACACAAAACTCATCCATTTATTTGTTATCATGACTTTATTGTTAGGCAAAGGAGCAAGCGAGACAGAGCAAGAAGTGGAGGAAGATAAAGTGACTGCTACCTCACTGCAGTAAAATGCCTTCCTGCGCAATACAACAACTACTGTATAGCAATATGAGTGTGCTACTTCCCAATTCCATATACCCCCTCAAAGACTTCACAGCTACCAATGGTCTGAAGCCAGAAAACCAGGTAGCTGGGTTATAATATGTATATGTTTATTAAAAATTTTGATACATTCTAATACATCATTCTGCTTACTCAAGAACTACATGTCAAGTCTGTTTATCAACACTAATAACTAATATATGTACTTCTATATACACTGTATACATTAGAATGTGATTTACAAGTTTGGGCAAAACAATGGGTAAAGGCATTAAAACAGAAAAGGATAAGAGGATTAGGTTCCATGAGTGTACAAAATAGGGGATCATTATTGTCCTCTTTGTTAACTTTTTTTTATAATCTTTGAAACCATTTGATTTCAAGTGGCTTCTCTGCATTAGAATAGCCAATGTGAACTCGAGGGCAAGTTCAGACCCTTTTCCTGTCTTAAAAAGAGAGATTAGTGGTGTTAATCTAGAGAAGGTCTTAAGCCAATAAACACGACTACTCACTGACTCACACTGCTAAAGAGAAAACCTACCTTCTCATAGAATAAACCTCTTTGTTTAAATATCATTTCTGCAAATTCATCTCTATTGACCAATTTCTTATACAGTTAATAATTCACCATCTTTCACTTTAAATAATATCACTCCATTACATATTATTCATCTAAGAACAGTAGACTAACATAACTGCTAACAGGAACTGAAAACTCAAGCTTCACTTTACTAGAGTCTTAGTCATAGAGGCTTTAAACCTCTCTAATGTTACATGTTTTTTGATTTCACAAACTATGTTCATACAGTCTTCATATGACAGCTGGAAAATTCATTACTGTTGAACATTTAGAAAACAAATCTTAAGTATGATGCTGTCATGAAATAAGGAAGCTTTAGCAAACAAGACAGGTGTCGAGATCAGAGACTCAGTAAAGAGCAAAGAGAAGCAGCAAGCAGTCAAGTGACAGAATCATAAAGACTGAAGCAGAGACTTTACTGAGAGTAAACATCTTAATCAGCCAAGTTAAGCTTTGCTTTGAAATGTTTTGAAGCTTATATTAATATTTTGAGCGTTAAATATACACTAGATTACATAGTAACTTACTGAAGTTCAACTTTGGAAGCAAATCCAAGACAATGATGTCCTGAATCCCTAAATTCATGTATTTTCTAATAATACGGCTCATCATTTTTGAGTTTTTGCCACACTTCACTCACAGCCTACAAGAACTCAAAATCTCAACACTGGATATAAAATTGCCATCATTTTTTGATACCACTGGGCTTCTGAATAAACTGATGACTCAAAAATGTGGAAATCATTTAGGAGAAGTAGCATTTCTGAGAAAAAAAAAAAATGCAACATCTTAGGCCTTTTAAAGGAATATTTTTATGAAACATGGGCTGATCCCAGTCTTAACTCTGCGTGTTAAGTATGAAGCCACCACCAGGAATCAATGAGCTTGTTTGGAGGTAAAGGAAAAACATTTCTCTGGCTATATATGTGATTATTATTTATCAGCATTTTTTTCTCTGCTTCAGCCTCTCAGTTTAGGAATGCCAGTTCTATGGATGACTATTACCTCTTCAAGTCGACGCCGCTGTTCCTTCTGCTCTTCGATGCGTTTTTGTCGGTCATGCAACAGTTGTCTCTTGTGCTCCTCGGGGTCCCTGCGCTGAGCAGCGAGTTGGGCTTGCTGTCTCTTATGAGCCTCTGTGCGCTCTTTGTTTTCCTGCTGCAGCCGCTGGAAGTCCCGCCTCAGGGTGGACTCCCCAGGTACATTTAGTATTGAACTGTTGACCAAAATTGGAGAAATGAATGAAGGGAATGACACAAGCTGATGATGTTATTCAACTTGGACAGAAATGATACGTTACCTTGACTCCCTGTCATCGCCACGATTTTCATCCTCTTCATCACTACCACTGTACTCATACTCTGTCTCTTCTATAAGACAAATCGGTGGGGGACAAAAAGAGGTCAAAATATTACAACAATAAATATTATAGCATTCAAAGTAATTATAATCTGGTTACATTTAATATCTCTTTATCTCAGTTGCTCACCTTTCTCCCCCCTCTTCTTGCGTGTACGATCAATGTGGTCTTTGAGCTGAATTCGGACCTGGCGTTCAGTGGGCTGGTCCCTAATGAAGGAATGCTTGAGCAGCTGCTCTGTGGATGGCCGGCTAGGGTATGTCTTCACTAGACAGCCCTCTATAAAGTCTATAAATTTCTTGGACCTGGGAGATAGGAGGAGGTTAGAGGATGAGAAACTTGATGGGGGCAATGGGAGGGTAGGAAAGCGTGTACAGTAATAGCTGACAGATGGACCATTTTCAACCAGAATCCTGCACCAACACCTTTGCGGAATTAACATGGGACAAGGTTCAAAATACAGATAAACAGAATTCTAGAACTCTTTCCTTACTACACAAATAAAACAATTAATCTTGATTCATTTTATATGTACAGCTCTTTGCTGGAAAAATTATATTCAATTGACAGAGAAACAAGTACACGTGACTCCTCAAAGGTTTGAATCAAGGCAACTGGACTTGGTTTTTTGAAGATGTTTCACATTCAATGCAGAAGGCAAAAATTAACAATATCAAATAAAGAATATGAATCTTAAAAAGCACTAACCAAGGGTTCTTCTATGATAGCTTCAAATTAACTGATCATGTATGCCTAATTTTTATTTATTTATTTTTAGATCTGCAGGATTTTTCCATTGACAACAAAATGACAGGCAGCTTTTTATGACTCCTATGAGAGTGAGTGGGAAAGGAGAGAGAAACTGGAGAACCACTGGAGTTTAGATGCTATGGGACTATAATCTTCAGACTGAGTCATTAATGAATAGTAAGAAAACAATAGGCACAAAAACACAGGGTTGGACAAAGAATGACAAATCTACTTTAAATAACTCAACTTCTTGCTCACACTTATTTATCTCATTAGATGCTCTGTCATTCTGTATGGGGATTTGTTTGCACAAATGCATTCAAAACAACCTTGAGCAAAGCTTTGGAAAACTGCAAGACATACTGCAATTACTTGTACAAACACTGTTTCCATTCAGTTTTGCTCTCATAAAGTGTGTTTTATATGCAGTTAGCCATTTATTGTTGAGGTGCACTTAGAAGCAAAGTACGTACACCACAGCACTGCCTTTTACTGCACCCTCCTGCCATGTCCTATTTTCTCCCCAACTGTTGGATTTAACTTGGACAGTTAAAACAATTACTAGATATTATTTCTATTTAATGCTGATCATAATAATCTATCAATGTATACAGCAAGGTAGTCTGATTATAACTTGTGTGGTCAAAAGGGAAGGGAAAAAAAAGGTGATCTAGCTTATCATTTTAGGATGCGTCTTCCATGTCAGAAGATGCAGCCTGTGGTCATGGATGTTAACTTTGCCACAGAAGGGTCAAGTTTTTGGTAGCATCAAGAAGACAAATCAACTAAGAAGACAGCTGAAGCGAAGGATGAATTATTACTTGCATTCAATTTCCAAAAATAAATTATGTCTTAAGCAAATCACAAAGACTGCAGTTGTACTGTACATTATGCAGCGTGTCTGATATTTAAACAAGGGACATTTAAACCATCCCCACTTCCTGGTTTTACAAAGTCATGAAGTCCCCTTTGTGTGAAAGTCTTGCCCACCAATGAGAAATACCGTTCTCCTTGCATGCCAGGCAAAATAACCAATCAAAAATGTCCCAAGTCTACACATGTGGAAGCATAATATTTTACTGTAGGCTTCAAAAAGATGATACATTACTCCCTAAGAAAGATGGGAATCCTGTTGAAAGAAATTAATTAGATTTCATAAAGGAAGTGTACAGCAAAAAAGGTCAAAATGTGCCCCTGAGCCAGTGAATTAGAGCTTGATTATCAGAATCACAATAATGTCAGAAAAATTGCAATTAAGATATTTTCCCCCAAATCATTCATCCCTGGCTGAAATAACTAAAATTGGTCAAGAACTATTTTCCACTGTTCTTTCAGGCTTTAATGATGGATTACTAAAACTTGAAAAGACAGTGGTGGTCCATCATCTTTGATAAAGAAACATGACTGGGGGAAATCACTTCTTACTTTTTCCAAATTCTAATAGAAGAAAGCCAACATTCAAACTTACTTTAATGTTTAACAGTAAAGGAAAGAACATTTCCACATGCACAATGTGAAATAAATTCCAGGTAAAGAAAATCCCTTATGAGTGAAAGTAATTAATAGTCATGGTGAATGCGTGCTATAATCAAAATTAAAGGTGGTCTAATGAAATATCACTA
>JBAMYA010000006.1:7447817-7470227 GCA_037176975.1 Arrhamphus sclerolepis
AGCATGACAATGATCCCAAACACACCACCCAGGTAACCAAGGAGTGGCTTCCTAAGAAGCATTTCAAGGTCCTGGAGTGACCCAGCCAGTCTCCAGATCTCATCCCCATATAAAATATTTGGAGGGAGTTGAAAGTCCGTGTTGCCCAGCGACAGCCCCAAAACATTACTGCTCTAGGGGAGATCTGCATGGAGGAATGGGCCAAGATATCAGCAACGGTGTGTGAAGACTTACAGAAGACTTACACTTAAATTAACCGCGATGTCCATTTTGATTTGTGGGTTTATTTTCTTGTTATTTTCAGTGTCTTTCACTGGTGACTGCGCTAGAGCATGCCTGATCTAAAATTAAGCTTCTTTCAATTGTTTCAAACCCTTTATGCTTCCCAGATCTAAACTGGAAACTAGATTTCTTGTCAACTACAAATATCTCGCTGCATGGTCCGATAACACCAGAAGCCTTTAGTAATATTCACCCAGAATTTAGTGTTTTCTTGTATTTTAGTGTTTCCTGCAGTCTATAATCAGTAAATAATCTCATCACACTCATTTTCCATCCATGGTTTGCTCTGCCATTTTAAAAGCTTTATGATTGCTAGTTATTTTTCCATTAAGGCAGGGCTACTTTATCTTCAGCAGATCATAATGGATTTCAATAATGCATGTTTTACTTCCAGGGCTGTTCAACAAGAGTTCAACAGGGCAATCTGGTTTCATGTTATACTAAGATTATAAACAATAACCTCCACAGTGCATTAATAAACATTTCAGCATTTGGATAAACCTCAATTTATTTGTATGAGTGCAAATTTTGTGTAAAGAAAATACAGTCAGTATTAAAAGGGGAATATGGAAATAAATCTAATTTCCTGCTCTTGAGAGCTAATACTAGTGGGTGAAGTCATTACAAACTTGTAAACTGGTATAACATAATTCTGCCTCTTAGTTTTGGGCAGCCTCAGTTTGGAAATGGTTTATTCAGTTAGCCATTCAGATTTTTAGGGGACTGTGACCTCACAGACCCAGATGAGAGGAGAATTATCCAACCTCGCCTGTCCTTTCTCTGCCCTACTTCCCATCATGCTGCAGTTTTCTGTACCTTGGGCATAGGTTAGGCAGCAGGTGGGGAGTTCCAAAGTATCTAACTCCACCTCCTAAAACCATCTGCTATGAAGGGAAAATAGGCTGTAAAATGTTCTTTATTGAACCTGGTAATAAAGCATTTCCTGATTCTGATATATTTTGTATATATATGAGCAGATATTTGCGCAGGATTAAAAACATCTTAGTTTGAATGGCTACACTGACTGCAGGACACTATTTTAAATTAAAGAACAGATATTAAGTCTGGCTTCATGTAAAAAAAAAAGTTTATTGAACAGACAAGAAAACAACATAGGTTACAGTATTAGGTTGGTCATAATGGTGTTTATGATTACATCAGAAAATTTAAAAACATAACTAAAAAAAAAATTCCTATTCCTGAGAGTTAGTGGTCAATATTAAAAATAATGAGCTTTACAAATGTGCATCTGCATGGTTTTAACATAGTAATGGTTAGAGATAATATAAAGCAATAGTTATTCAGTTAGTTGTACATTCATAAAGAAAATATTTATATTGCTGGCTATTAGTCAAACAAAGATAAAAAATAATAATAGAAAAAGTTAAGGTCACTTTTCAGTACACTGTATTAAAAACATTTCTGCTGAACCACAACAATTAAGAGCAATTAAAAACCCTTCTGTCCTATGTGAGACATGACTAAATACCTAGTTTCTAGCAGGAAAAGGCCCAGTGGCTTTTATTAAGCTCTAAAGTAAAGTGTGAGTATTTTTGAAGCAAGGCAAGCACAGTTTCTGAACACAGATGGTTTGATTGGCTTCTCTGTGAAATGTGCTTAGTGGATTAAGGCAGTGTTCACATGACGCATCTGTTATCGATCATATTTACGGGCAGGTTTGTGCTGAAACCACCAACGTAGTGTTCTTGACCTGTGGAGATGTGTCCAAAGCTTATACAACTGTCTGTACAGCCAGATTTCCATTTTTTTATGTCTATGTTGTGCACATCAGCACATCATTGCCATCTGAGACATTTAAAAACATCTATAAATGAGTGATGTTGCCCAAGTGTGCAGAAGTGACCTGTCACCTCACTTTTCTGTCTCTCATGTAACCCATAAGATGTTTCCTCACATGTGCAACATATCATCTGTGGTATGTTCTGCTAAATAGCTACAAAATGTTACAAAAGAGGGAAGACCGCGTTCATACAACAGAAATGCTTCTAATTTGTACATTTGAAGACATTCACAAAATCATCGACAGGGATCATTACCCCACACTAGTTAACTGAACGTCAAGAAAAGCCCTGATATGATGATAGTCCAGACTGGCATTCTCAGCAGTAAAGGTCTGTGTCGGTCACATTATGTCAATTCTAAGTTGGATCGCAAGAAATCACACCTGTGGGCAGATAAAACATGAGGCGGATGTACAAAACATTTCATGGCACTTATAGACGACAGTGTAAAAAAAACAATGCAGTAGTCAAATGGAATGCTCTGTTCTGGACTGTTGACAACACAGTGAAATCACAATTTTCTTGGTTGTCATGGTGACATAAAGAAATGCCAAAATTAACAGCAAGTCAACCTAGCACACTTTCTTGCTCCCCCCACCCCCCTCTTTTCCCACTCACAGTTTTTTTTCCCCCCACATTAAATGTGAAAACGACTGCATCCTCAGAAATATTCAGTCCTTCAATCCAGACATTATCATCTATTTTCTGGTGCACCATCTTGATTCAGTAAATTATCCCTTGTATCAGCACTCTCCTTTTTCTGCCCCTTCCAGTCTTCATTTCAGCTACAAGCCACTCATCTCTTTATATCCGTCACCATAACAACCACAAATGTTCTGACAGATTTGCTGGCACTGCAGTGAGAGGTGAAGCCTGAGAGAGAGCGACTCAGTGAGAGCGTGAGAGAAAGGAAGAGACAGAGCCACCCACCCACCCAAAAAAAAATCCTGCACCAATAGAGGTACACTATGTTCTCAGATCACGCGAGAAGCTCAATGTCCAATACAACCTGGAGCAGTACATTCATTTATGTAAGATGCGCATCGCCACTGGCCTTGCTGCTCAGATTGCACTGTAGAAGTTATGATGCAGACTGTGGCATCATTAATAAAGTGGTCAGAAAGAATTAATCTACTGCATCAACAGATCATCGATGACAACTATATCTGATTTTCTGTTGTTTCTATATATGTATATATACATACACACACACACATACATACATATATATGCACACACACATACATACAGTATATATATAATTTATTTTAGGTGCCTTCTCTCTCACAGCTGACGTGTTTGCAGTGTTGCTGGTTTAGTGTGCTGTGCTGGATTACAGGTAGACTTCAGCTATGACACTGTTGTGTCATGGTCTGATGTGTGCAGAAGTGCGCTCATGTCCACAGTTCTGCAGGAGCAATGCCTTCCTTAGTGTTTAAGGGCGGCAGCAGGTTTTCCTCACACAGGAACTTCAGGGGGAAGTGGACGAGCAGCCCGCGGATGGCCTTCAGCTCCTCCGCTGCCTGCTCAGGGTCTGTGTTGCAGAGACGTTCCTGGCTGGTATACTCCTTCAGGTCCCGCATGTTGTGGACAGTGCTGCAGGGCAGGCATCTGAAGACCTGAAATGATATAACAGTGAAGCATAAAACTCGACAAGAGTGGGAAGACAACCCCGAATGCAGACTTATCATGGCAAATATGCTTTGCTTCCTTTTTACCTTGTCATAAATGGTGGTGTTAAGTTTAGCGGCTTCATTCCAGACCAAGAAGAAGAACTCATCACTGATTGGATCATCTATATTGATGCTGGGGTCTGAAGCAGCTCCAACAAGAACACTGTTGCATTAAAGAAATTAAATACTCACTGAAAAACCAGCAAATATAGTCTTATCACACTACAGAACACTTATATCACACTATAATTTAGTGTGGAAAAAACAGTGAAAACTTTTATTCAGCTGATAAAAGCATATGAATGCAGGTTTCACTTGTACCACAGCTTCTGGTAGCACAAAATGTTATGTATTTCATAACAGGCAGGTTTTCCACACACTTCCTGGATAAACTGGACCACATTCAGAGGTAGTAATTGCTAATACTCATCTACACATTATTTCAGGAGTAACACGCTTTGTCCTGACCTGAAACACTCCTTGCGTAGAGCAAGCGTGAGCGGCCCTGCCTCGTACTCCTCTCCTCCCATGATGGATGGGACCCTGTCTTCATCTTGCACAAACACTGCCAGCTCACTATCTCTGCTTCCCAGCATGCTGCGGTCATTGATGTTGGCTGATCCTGGAGTACAGACAGAGAATACAAGCCTCTAAAATCTATCTTTTCAGACACATTTCACACATGTTTGCTTTTCAACCAAGTTTAGCACTGAGCGATGTTTTTATAGCACTGAAACCTATCTAATCCTCCCTTCTGTTCAACAGCTAGTGATCACTAGTTATCACAGAATAAAGAAATACATCAGAAAAGAAAAAAAATGTAATTCACTAGTTTGGCAGTGGGTTTATTCTGAACATAAATGAACATGCCCACACCGCCATACAACTACCGTATGTGAAGTTCACAGTCCCACCCTGTGAAGTGCACCTGCATACCTTTAACCTGCATCTGAATGTCCAGCAGGGGACAACTACATTTGTATTAAAAAAAAGCTTCTCTTGATCTGAGATTTCATTAAAACCCATTTTGCCAAGTTTATAGTCATGGTTGCTAGTTTCAAGTCTTATTAAGTAGAGATAAATGTTTTGTTTTTTTGTTTTCTAAAATGTTAGTCACATTTGTTCAAAATTGTCAAATTAAGCAGGATAAGCTTTAGGGCAGATTAACCTTGTGATTGACAAGCTACTATTATTTCAGTAGCGCTCAGTTTGAGCTACCACTTAGTTTCAAAATAACGAAGGTTAATGGTCAAAATATGTTTCACAAAATGAGTTTCACAATGTTAATGTGGTTTGAGCTCAGTAAAACCTTTCTGGATTACTTTAGCAAGCCTATGACAGTTAAATGAAGAAGGGATGGAGAGGCTGAGCCCATGTTTTAAACCGCTGAGATGTTCTGCAGCTGCCAAACAAAAACTGAGGTGCAGGTCCCCTTTTGTTTGCATTAGTATTCCAATGCAAAAACTCCCATTATTTGGTCTCTTTTATATGTTTTTAACCACACTGGAAGGGGCTATGAAACTTCAGCTAAGGTTTGTTGATAGAGTTGAAACAGGCAGCATTCTACCCATCACGGTCTCACGTGTCCTTTCACGTGAACATGAACCGCTTTAGAAGAGTTCGGTGACTCACCAATGATGTAGCACCGGTCATCAGCAATAAGGGTCTTGCTGTGAACGTAGATGAGCTCTGTGACGAGCTTCTGGGAGAGTTGGGAATGCGTTCTGAGGCCACAGAAAGTGATGTACTCCGTCCACTTGTCCTTTACTAGAGAGCAGATCACAACGACATTAGGCATGGACAATAATGTAATAGCAGCATTGAGAAACTCGTACTCAAATGTGTAAACTCCTTAAAACATAAAGGAAAAATATTAGTAGAACATACTATTATTCAGTTCAATTTAAAGGAGCAATGGTCACAGAAAGATTGGGTTTAATGAGGAAATAAGTTACTTCTTGTGGTGTCAGGTGAATCATTTAACTGAAACAAAGCAGATAAGTAACAGAAACCTCACCTTCACTCAGTCTTGACAGGATGGAGTACTCTCCGCGGGACATTGTCCTTGTACATTAAAATAGATAATATTAAACAGCTGACACAATGTGAGGAAATAATATAACACTAGATTATAAGAATGAGTTCTCTTAATGGGATTCTGAGCTTTGATGTGGCTGAAAAGACTAATTATGTCTGACTTCTACTACGTATAACAAAATATTATCTCAATTCTGTAATGAAACACATTCGACTTCTTCTACTTAGATGACTATGTTCAGATTACTGGAAACATGTCAGATAAAAAAAAGGTGAGAAAAGATGTGCTTTCCTGCGACAGTTATATGTTAAGGTGCCGTTTCTGTTCTGTGGATTTAAGACTGATTGATAATGGGAGGAAAAGGCTCTCACCTGTACGTGAAGTGCAGAATAGCTTGAATGGCATTTCCACCTCCTGAACTAATGTCTCCCTCAAATCCAGGAAGCAGGGGTATCACCACAAACACTCTGAACTTCTTCTGCTCCCTGCACAAACATTCAACGTTTGATAAGTAAGTTTAAAGTTTCAACATTAGCTGATGTTAATTACGTTTAGATGTCATTTTATGAGCTGTTTGATGTAAACTCCTTCACCTGTGTGACAGTAACTAGCAACTCAAAAAATATACTGTGCTTTGTTTAATTGTATGTCAGGTTGAAGGACACTGCATCTGCAACACTGGAGCACCTCAGGGGACAGTGCTCACCCCTCTGCTCTTCACCATATACACCTCAGATTTCTGCTACGACTGATCTGCGTCACATGCAGAAATATGCAGATGACACAGCCGTTACGGGGTGAAATCAGGAACGGAGGAGAGAATGAGTACAGGGGTCTTGTGGGGGACTTCGTCGTCTGGTGCCAGAGGAAGCACCAGCAGCTCGACACCTCAAAGACTGCAGGAGCTGCTCACAGACTTTGGGAAGTCTAGACCATGCCACCAGCCAGTTCTGATGGAGGGAAATTACATTGAGGTTGTGGGAAACTACAAGTACCTCAGGCTGTGGCTGTACAGGTTTTTTTTTTGGTTTTTTTTTGTCCTGTCCGGCATTGTGGAATTTTTTTTTTTTTTTAAGAGGCTGCACTCATTTAACATCTGCAAGAAACTCCTGTGGATGTTCTACTTGTCTGTGGTCAGCAGACTAGCAGCTGTGTGCTAGGGGTGTAGCACATCCAAGAAGGGTTCCTCCAGGCTGGATAAAGTTATCAGATAAACTCCTGAGATCATGGATGATGACAGCCACCCTCTGCATACTGTCATTAGCGCACAGAGAAGCCTGATCATTGACAGGATGCTCCTCCCCAGGAGCAGAAGCAGCAAGGCTAAAACTCCTTTGTGCCTGAGCCATTACACTTTACAACTCTACTCTCAGGGGGAGAGTTAGGGGGAGGAGGAGGAGCAGCAGGGGGAGGAGAGGGAATAAGAGTAATTTCTATGTGCCGGAGAGCTAAGATTACTGTTTTATTACTTTTGACTTTATTACTGTATCTTCTGTTTAATTGGTGCTATGATGCTGAACCCTAATTTCCCTGAGGGAACCTCTACAAGTGATCGATAAAGTTTTATCTAATCTAATCTTTTTTAAATTTCAGCAAAGATGCCATTAAGTGGTACTTCGTAACTTAAAGTTTTGAAGAAAAAAAAATCTGGCTCATATAATAAATCCCACCTGTGAGCACGCAGGATTCGGTTCACAATTGCATCCCCAATCCCATTATGGACAGTTTTTCCATCGGCACAGCTGATGAAGAACTGGTTCTATGGACAGAGAGGAGGCAGATGGTAGCTCAGTATGAGGTGAGGGCCAAAGCTAGTAGGAAGTTGGCAAAATACAGCAACATTCAGATTCAAAAAATCTCAGAATTAGGCCAGAGAATCTCCCGGTGATGTGTAATGAATGAGTTGAAAAACATTCATCGTAATGAGCAATCACATTCAGAGAAATTAAATTACAGCATGGTGTCTTTCAAATGCGGGCAAAAACAAATCAGAACTCAGCCTCTAGTGATTCTGCTAAAAATACTTGAGTTACAGCGATTTCTTTTCTTCTGCCCTTTGACGGCATGGACTCCATCGCAGGCAGTGTTGCTGTGTTACCTCGATGTAAATGTAGTGCTCGCTGTTCTCGATGGTGTGTATGTAGGCGTTGAGGATGGAGTTCTCACAGGTTCCAGTGGACCAACGATCAGCAGAGCGCAACACCTGAGGATACAGCACAAACAGTCTTAACAACTGTGTTGAATGGTGCAGTGGTTAGAGCAAGCGGCTTCAGGTTCGGCTCCCGGCCTGCAAACCTTTGCTGCATGCCCCCCCCCGCCCTGTTTACTCATGATCAATAAAGGCTACTAGAGCCAAAAATACATTTATAAAAAACAAAACACCTCTTTGTGTTTCTAGATGCGCAGCAGAACTGTTCCCCAAGGTATGAACACTACAGTCACGCAAAACGACACATGTTCTTCAAGATACAAATTAAAAATAGCTCCAAATGACGTAAAGTGTTACATAATTTATACAGGGCCTTAACTTGAGGAACTGACGATCAATAAGGTACACACCTGCTGCAGCTCCAACATGGAATCTAACAGCTGGGAAACTGCACCTGAAACCTGAATAAGAAACTGTGCTACCTGATATGGACATAAGAGGATAATAGGTAGCAAGAGCCTACAATACACCAGGCAAATACATGCCATAACAGCCTTTGTTACCAAACACATACACCCAAAACTTATTTGAACAGTTTCATATTTTTTTTATTCACCGCTAAATGTTTTGGGATTGTTTTTATCCTAATCTGTCCTGTTGATGTCCCCTTTATGTATCATTGTTTTAACATTTAAGCATTTTTTTAATTATTTTTTTGAATATGCAAATGATACCCAGTTTCCCACTTATTACAAAATAACATACATCTCACAATAGCAAATAAAACTTAAGGAAGCACAATAACTATAGAACACCAAACCAAGGAAACAAAGTATGGGTGCATTTGGTTTCCTTGGTTATACTGAAGAGGTCAAATATGCATTTTTTATTCTACAGTCTTTACTTTTGTTCCAGCGCTTGCCAAAGCAAATACTCTGAATCTTGAATAGCTCCGTTTGAAATTCCAGAACAGTGTCTCTTTGTTGCAAAGAGATCCATCTGATTTTCTGTTTTATTTGACCTCATGACAAACAAATGCACATCTAAGATAAAAGGTCAGGAGGATCATAGGATCATTCAGTCTTGGTTGCAATAGTTGTTTTTGTTTTTTTCCTCAATAATCTTTTTGTACAAAGGATCTTCCAAGATTTCCTGCCTTAATGTTGCCCTGACAAGCAACCTGTCTGAAATGATCCTGATGAAGCTTGCATCTTGTGAGACATGCTGCCCACTGGAGATTTTACTGAGTGGCCAGCTGTGTTTCTCACATCCAGGGTTGACCTGCCATGAAGGACACTCCAGCGTGAAACTGCGCTAGGAGAAAAGAAAACATCATTCCGTTCAAATGCTGTGGACCTGATGCTTGTTTCTTTAATGTGTTGATAGCATGGATCTGCTGCATGTGAGAACCGAAATATGAAACGAAAACACTTAAGGTACCCAGAACCGACATGTTCTTGTTTCCCATTCCTAGTGTGAGGACAAGTATGGTGATACCACGCTGCTGAGATTAGTAATAGAATTTCAAACTGGATCTTGACGTGGACCAGAATGTCCCTCATGGTAGATCAAGTCTGGGTGTGAGAAACAGAAAAAAAACCAAGGGCTTTGAGTGTCCTTTAAAGTTTTCCTCAAGTAATTTCAACGTCATACATATTCTGTATCTGCTGAAACGAAGCTGTGACGCAGCAGTGACAAACCCACCAGTGGAACAGACGTGGTGGGAGAGGAACCATTCACTTAGTTTTTCAGTTCACAGGCTCTTTATTTTGCACTTTGGTGGGCCTGAAAAGTTTCTGTCCTTGTTCAGACAAAGATGGACCATACATTTCTCCCAGTAGACATGGGTGAAGTGATTGATGTTAGAAAGAATGGCACTGATCATTTTTCAGTATGTCAAACCCGACAAACATGCAAGCAGAGGGCACACCAGAGGTTAGCCTTTTGCCTTGTGCTTTAGCCATTTTTTTGCCATCTAAAAATACATAAGTGAAAAAAAAGTGTATCTTCTCTCTGAATTGTTCAGTTATAGAAGAAATCAATGAACAAAAGACAATTATTAGCAAAGGAGCCCTTGCAACATTCAACTTCTTATCGATCATCATGATACAGCAGTTTGCATTTATAAAAATACAATATAGGTTAGAAATATCTCAATTTCTACTCTAAATACACCTAATTATGTCAGTTGAACCTTTAATTAGGTTACTTAAATTAAAAAAAAAAGACTGTATGTTGCTTTATAGAATCCATAAAGCATGAAATGCAGTAAAATGACAATTGACAGGTTTGTAAATAAATTCCCTTATATACCTGCTTAAATCAATTTTGATACAGACATTTTCAACACTGTTTTATTATAAATTAAGTCTTGGAATATTAAGAAGTTTTACATCAGTCCATTAAATATTCCCATTGAAGTTTCAATAACAATTTGAAAGTTTTTCTTAGCTCTACTTTTTCAAAATTTAAAAACTTCCATCCATCCATCGTCTATACCTGCTATGTCCTGTGCAGGGTCACGGGGGTCTGCTGGAGCCTATCCCAGCTCACTATGGGTGATAGGCAGGGGTCCACCCTGGGCAGGTCGCCAGTAAATTTAAAAACTTTTCTTAAAAAAATAAAACAAACAAACCAGTGGTTCACTGATGGACGGCAGCTATTTTGGATGTCTCAACTGAAGTAACTGATTGAAGTAACTGATTATTGATGGGCATTACAGTTCAAAAAGGTTCAAAAGAATGTCGCGGTTGAACGTTTCTGTCTGGATATGTTTTACGTTGGTCCATTAACAGACTGCCTGTAAGCGATCATCCAAATGACGTGGGCCGTGCTGTTCTCTGCCCTGAAGTTTGCAAATTACTACTGCGATGTTCTGTACATAAAAATAAACAAATTGAGTTGTTTGGTTTTTTTTAAATTATTTGCCCCCATGTTTTGCGGAGCTGATAGACAGAACCCAAATTGAAACCAAAACCACCCAAAAAACAAGAGGCGACAGATCTTAAATTCTGATGAATATTCAGTTTATATATTTTTATTGCTTTCACGGCACGTTGGTCAACAGACGTTGTTGTAAATGTGCAACAGGAAGAAAATCTGACTTGACTGGGTTTATGCCAGGCTCTGATGTGAGGCCCACTGCTGGTGCTCTTTTCAATCACTGGTGAGCTTGTTTTACAACTGACTACTGTTCTGCAAGGCAAAATCCATTCAGTGAATAGACAGAAAGCCTGATTTGTCGTGCACGGTAACATCACAAAGGAACAGTATTTATTTAGGAGACTGAATGTCTTTGTAAAAGCTGAAAAGCTCTAACTCCCCAAGACAGCTGAACCTGGCAGCGCTGCCAGTTCCACGTGTAGGAGAGACTTTAAATGTGCTTTGACAAAAGAAACACCCTTTCTTCTTGCATAACTGTTAAATTAAACATTTCTATTTTTTTCCAAAAAGCACCTCGTTGAGGTCATCATACTTTTGATCAGGGCAACATCATCAGGCGCTTTTTTTTTTTTTCAAAAACCCATTTTAATTGAGAAAGTGAGTCCAATTCCCATTTTGACCCTGAATTCCATGTGCTCACTGGTCTGTCCCAAACATTTCTTCTTGCAGAAAATCTCCAGTTTTGACTTCAGAAGTGGTTTCTATGTGATTTTGTTTACAAAACCAAACAAAACTGCTGAGAAATCTAAACTTAGAGTGCATGGTAAAGAGGGCTTCCTCTAACCAAATCATTTTGGTCATTAACCTGTAGTTTTCTTTTTCTTTTCTTTCTTTGGAAAACTCTGAAAGCTGCCTGTTATTTTAATAAATTAGCACATACTGGTGAAGCAACACAGCATTATATAAGCTATACATAACCACACATTCCCACTTGTATTAGATCTTCGGTTCATCAGGGACAGAGTGTTCGTTATTAATTAGCCATTGTTTGGACTCGAGGATGTCAGCGATGAAATCAACACTGTACTCAAAGCATCTTTGCATGTGGCTGCTGATGGTCTGCAGGCCACAAACATGACTGCATTATGGAATTTCCTCAGCAGGTAAAAGCCAGCAGAATCAGGAAGTCCAAAAATCAAAACAGGCTGAAGTGGAGCTGGTAATGCCAGTCTCCAGTGCAGCACCGGACCGGAGGTTCGGTGCTGCACTGAAAAGCAAAATGAAAAGCAAGCTTAACGAAATAATCGGTTTGAGACAAACTTGCAAAAGCTAATGGCAGTCGCCGCTGCAGAAGTCTCCCTCCATCCACTGGATTTCACACAAGACATCACTCACATTTTGACTCGTTTCACTCTTGTTTTACTTGCAGAGGACAGTAGTCTCAGTCTAGACCAGTGCTCCCCAACTCCAGGCCTCGAGGGCCGCAGTCCTGCATGTTTTGCATGTTTCCCTGCCACAACACACATCATTCAAATGAACGAATCACCATCAGCTTGTCATCCAGGTCTGCACAAGTCTGTTAACGACATGTTCATTTGTATCAGATGTGTTGTGGCAGGGAAACCATGCAAGACATGCAGGAATGCGGCCCTCGAGGCCTGGAGTTGGGGTCCACTGCTCTAGAGAATCAAGGAGGAACTCTGATGGAAAAGGGCAAAAAAGAGCCAATTTTAATCATCTAAAACAACTCAACCCTCATAAATTTTTAACGGATTCAGGTAAACATTGTATTTTTATATTGTCCCACTTTTACACTAGTCAGTCATTTATTTTGTCACAATACACACATACACTTTTTTTTAAAAGTCTGCAGAATTACCAAATAGCAACATGGTACATGTAATGTGGTCCGTGTTGCGGCACACTGTCACAAAACACACCGTGCTAAACGGACCCAGTCCATGTAGCTGCCTGATGTAAAAGTGAAGCATTGTAAAAATCCACAATAGAGCCTGAGGTCAAGTCACTAACATTTTGAGAGGTTTGAGATTTTTGGATGATGAAAAGTGTTTTTTCCATGTGAAACTGACTCCACATCACAGAACCTCACTGATTTTTCAAACTGAGAATCCTACAACCAGTCCCTGCCGGTTTTTACGCAATAATTAAGGCAAATTCAACCAAAGTCCGCAAAATATGCGGAGGGTTGCAATTTTCCTAATTTACAAACAAAAAAACTGCTGGAGGGACTGAAGGACCATCATCTACTGCAGATAAAACAACAGTGAGAACTCATAAGAGCTTCACAAAACTCAAAAAACAGAAAAAAAGGAAAAGAAAAAATGGTTTGGCTCCACTGAGTTAGCTTCAGTTTGTGTCTTGTAAACGGTTTGTTCATGTTTAAGTTGTAATTGTGCAGTTATAAAGCACTCAGTTTTTGAACAATCCACTGCAAGTTTGGAAAAAGTTTGCCTCCTTTGTTTGATGTTGGAATGAAAGGGAAAGCTTCTGCCAGTGTCTGCTCGTATTTTCTTTCTGAATGGAGATCTAGGTTTGTGCTATATCAACTGTTATTGTGAAAGTGTTTCTGAATGAGTGTAAATACCATCTTTGGCACTAGTGTTTGAAATACGTCAGCCTCATCTGCAGACTTTGTGTGTGTGATTATACACCTGAACTTTGGCTTTCTTGGATCCAGGCACCGTGAATGGCAGAGAGTTGGCAGTGGAGTGAGACTTAGGCAGAAGGTAAGGGTAGAAGTCATCCTTGTACTTGATTTTGAAGATCTAAAGAAGACAAGGCAGATGAATACACTTTCCTGTTATTTGTTCATCATTTACATCTATTGAAAAAAAAATGACTTAATAGATATGGGTGTGCACAGGTGATTTTAGCTACTGTTTTGTCTTTAACTGCTTTGGGTTCTTACATTATAACCTGTGTTATGTTGCCACATAACACTAATGCTCTACTATCTGAAATGATCAGGTTGTTAAAAAGTATTATGCCATCAAGAGCAGTTACTTCAAAAAAGAACAGGATGATAAAAGCCTGTCTGACCTTGGTGAAGTTCCAGCGCTGGATGAAGTGACGGGCCACATCTCTGGCAGCTTTGCCATGAATAGCAGCGGACAGATCACGCCATGGCATTCGAGGAACTTGAGTGCGGTCAATGTTATCTTGGGAAAAAAACAAAACAAAGCTGGTAAGTAATCCTTCCATGTCCCTCTTCAGTCTCTCAGTGTGTCTGCATGTGATGCTAACAGAGGTTTTCAGAACGCACCTTCAAACGGTCTGTCCAGCTGGACCCAGTCTTTCGTGATAAAGTTGCTGTAGTCTTTGCCGAGCCAAAGCTTAGTGTTACCAGTCAGATTATCTGGGCCTGGTTCTGGTTTTGGGCCATCAGCCACACCATTATCCTGGTTAACAGAGCCATTCATTAGGTTTTGCAGGGATTTAGAGAGCAGACAATAAATGTATTAATGCTGTCAACCAGCAAGCTGAACAGAACACATCCTTACTGTAATATCATTGCTTGGCTGCTCCTCAGCTTGACCGTTTGACATTTCTGTCAAACCCAGGTCTATTAACCGATACCGACTGTCATCCCACCTCCCAAACGCCAGGTCAATCCCCCCTACAAAGGCCACACTTTGGTCAATGGCTACCATCTTTTCATGGTGTGCCCAAAAGAACACCACAGACGACACGTGGTTGGGATGTCGCATCACCTGATGGAGCAAAGATGCAAAATTATCACTAAAATCTGAGATCAAGTCTCTTTTAACAGTCTAAAATGTGCAGTTTCTCTCTGCGACTCAGAAGAGGACGCAGACCTTGATGTTTGGGTGCATATTCATGAGAGTCCGCTTGCTGTGGTCGCTATTGATGCCAAGTGCCATCTCCACCTCTTTGTACAGCAGAACACACACTTTGACTCCCTGTTCCTGCAGACAGAGGTTCAGAAAGAGATGACAGCGTTTGACAAGATTAGGAAACCATTTTAATCCTTAAAAAAAAAAAGGAAGAACAGAAAGGAAGGAATCCCTACTGCTTTCCGTTTCAGTATCTCATCAAGCCGCCAGTAGTTATCTCTAGCAGGTCTCTTTAGGAACACTTCAGGGCTGAGCCTGAGGGGGAAAAATTCAAATTTTGCAATATTCACATTAGAAATAGACATAGACATATATTTATTTTTAAAGGTATATATTCTTATTTAGTACATCAGTAATCCAAAGGCCAGTTGCACAAGGCACCTTAAGGTTGCTCCTTGAGTGTTATATTTGAAGGGAAATAAGTGTTATTTGCAACTCAGCCTGATTCTTACCACCAATCGGTGATGAAAATTTCCTCCTTGGCTTGTTCAAGAGCATCAGCCAGATCCACAAAGTAGCCGCTTCCATTCACATACCTCAAAGAAAACAAATAAACCATGAAGATTAACATTTCACTTAAAGCCAACACTGATATTTATTGTAATTTACCTTATGTTTTGTTTTGCAAATATCAGATTACAACTCAACGAACCATTTAGTAAGACTATTCTCCCGTGGAGGAGCAAATCCCTCGAAGCGCTGCACTTTGAGAAAGTCGCAGTTTTCTGCCAGACGGTTTATTTCATGACTCCACCAATGAGTTTGTCTGTAGCTGCTGCACTTAATAACCAAGCTCCTAAACACGAACAAACAAGAGCAGATATACATCAAAGTTACAAAACCCGCACATACACCGTAGCTACCGACAATGAGTGCACAAACACAGAGTGGACATACCGAGTAAAATTCTCAATGCAGACTCCGTATTTTGTGTCCGTGTGAGCACGGCCCACTTTCACTTTGACCTCTGGATCAAACAGCAGTACAAAGTTGATTTTGGAATTGTCGCGGCTCATATACATGAGGAAAGAGTCTTTCACCACCAGCCAGCGGTGAGACCAGCGGAAACAGATCTGATGATGGCCAAAGCAGTTCAGACCTTGGATCCGGTGACCGCCTGACCTCTTGGAGATAGGGCCCTCCCTGGGAAATATTCACATATAAAGCATGCTGAGCTTCTTTCAGTCACTTAGGCATCTCCCCTCGTGCTTTTATTTCTCCCACATACATCCTGCAACAGTGTTTTGCTTACAAGCCTTTGGGTCCTAGATCAGTGACAAATGAAAGAGCCCCAACAGAGAGGAACTCCAACTGAAAAAACAAAACAGAAAAAAGACAGACAATTTTGTAGGACTATGGGGTGTTTGACAAGCACTTACGTTTAAATGTGTAATAGTGCATCATTGTTTTAAGCCTTTACCATGCTGTGGTCATTCCTACAGAATGCGTTCTCCAGCAGACCGTTCAGGTATTCCTCGAGGTACTTCTATATTTGAAAAGAATTTATGGGTTTAAAACCAAACAAGAATTTTATCATCAACTGTTGAACAAAATCAACCTTGTCCAGAAACAGCTAGAATGTTTTGTTTTTAAATTTAATAAAACAATTAATTATAATAATACATATCCAATAATGGTAGAATAAAAATAAACAGTGAAACTTGATACCATTTTGCTGGAGGTTCTTCTTGTTCGGTCAGTCCCTTGTAGGCTGGGCATTTCCTCTGACATGTTCCTCAGCTGCTGCCGATCCTTTGCAAATCTTTCCGAAACATTTGAATATTCAAAATAATCAGTGTTTGAGAGATCTGACATTAAAAATTCAAAGCAGCCCATCACTCAGATTTTAATTTGTGCATCCATCAGAGTGAGAGGCTGATTTGCATGTCTGAGAGAAACAGACCTGTAAACTGACCTTCCAATAGGCAGGAAATGAAGCATCATCTTGTGCTTGTAAAGGTCTCGATGCAGCTCTTGAAAGTGCTTGTACTTCCTCCTCACTGTCCAGTGGAAGTGGCCATGAGTTAGCCGCACTGTGTACAGGGTTCCCACTCTGACCTGGAAAAACATTATTCTCAGTATGTCTATCAGCATGATTCCTTATCCCAAGTGACTGAGAAGTCGCTCAATTTTACTGACAAGGTTTTTGATAACACAAATACCTTTTTCATTCACATTTTTCTTTTAGTTGTGGCCCATTTTCCTCACTTTTTTCCTCAAACTGAGCTTACAATCACAGCTCCATCTTAACATTCCACAAGAAATACAGGGGTTTTAACTGCTCGACAGATTTATCTGTGAAGCACTTATTTAGAAATTCTAAAAGCAAATTAACACCAATCATGTCATGTAACTAAAACATATCCACTGTTCATCAACCTAAATTCAACCAATGATTGAAATAAATTAAAATTACATTCATTTCTGATTCTGCTGATTCCTGTGTCTTTGGGCTGCTGGAGGATAATCAAAACTTACTGAGGCATCGGGGAAACATGCAAAATAATCAAAACTATTCAAATATGAGTCAAATATTAATAACATCTAAGTGTGCAGGCTCAAATATAGCAAGTCAACCAGACTACAACAAAAGGTACAGCAGAGTTTTAAGCTTCAACAGAGTTCATTAATGGTCAATATTAAGGATCAGTGAGGGAACAGGTGTGTGTGTTGGGGGCAGCACCCCTTTCATCTGGGGCCAGCTAGTTCTACAAAATATCTCATTTTTAGGGAACTGTTCAGATTTACTGAGTACTGTTATGCCACAAAGTCAGCTCCCCATCTTTATCTCCACCTAAGGCTTTGCGATGTTAAAAATATAGCAGACTGCAGACATAAAGACAGTGTCATCTGAGTTTTAACATTATAGTATTGTAAACACACACATACACACAAGACTGAGATTCAGACCGTGAGAACACACACAATGCTTGTAGTAACAGTTTTACTGTGGAAAAGTCCACAGAAACCAGATCTAACCATCAGACACGACTGTTGTGGTATGTCTCGCAGTTCTACCAGCTGGGACCTGTTTCAGAGAGGAAGTTCAACGAACTTTGTGTCAAAAAACTAATTCTGATTCAACAAAGTTAAAAAACTCTGAGTTGGTTTAGTCAACTCAGAGTTTGATGACCGTGAGTTACCACAACTATAAAAAGTCATCATCAGTGGAGCTCTGATTTCCTGATTCACCATGGCAACGCCAGTGAACGGAAGCGATCCTCCTACCTTTCTTAATGGAATTAGAGATTTTTATTGCAGTAACATGGCTTTCTGCAGACATGTAAGATTTCTTCAGCGGTGAAGGGAAGACAGTTGAGAAATTGCAGAGCGAATTTGGAATTAAAATATTCAGCGCAGGTGAAATCCTGCTTGTGTGGAAAAAAAAAACAACTTCAAAACAGTCGAAGATGAAGTGTAAAGGGTATTTCAGGCAGGTAACTCAAACATAACAGACGCGGTTGCTTTCGTTTTAAAACCACTTGGGAGGAATGGAAAAATAAAAAGGAAAATCATTATGGGAGCTTAGATAGGAATATGGATGCAGTCAATACATCCAGTCTCACTGGCTCATCCTAAAGGGACATTTCAAGAGGGAGCTTTTAAATCATGTTGATGAACCAATGACTTTGTGGCTACTGGAAAAAGAAGGAAAAAAAAAACTGGAATGTATATATGTGTGCGTTTAAAGAAAAAAATAAAGGCCTTTGTGTGAAGTCTGGACATACTGTGGGTGATACTTGTGACATAACTGTGACAAGAAAACCCCCTAAAAAAACAACATTGAAGTACAAGTCATGGCTGGTTTGACCACATTAAACTATCTATTCAGATCATCAACGTACCTTACTAATGCAAAGTGTGGCATTTCATCGTTCAGACGTCTCCAAACAATCGTTATATGATCACTTTTTGGATTGAACTGACCCGTTTCAGCTTCATGAAGAGGAGACAGAAAGTAACTCTGATATGCTGAAGTAAAACTGCTCCCGACCAGGTTAGTTAGTTAGTTAGTTCAGAGTCAGTTACTATGGTAACAGACTCCAAGAATGAGTTACCTCAGTTTCTGAAACCAGCTCAATTGAACCCTCTGGATCAGAGTTCAGTAACCTTGGTTTGTGAAACGGAAAACTCAAAGTTTTACTGAATTCAACATACTCAGAATTTCCACATAACCCGCTTTTTGAAATGGACCCCAGGACAGGTGTCCAGTCGATCACAGCGAGACATGGACAAACACCCACTGACAATCTCACTCATGTCTAATTCAGAAACACCACTTAGCCTAACATGCAAATGTCTTGGGAAGAAGGCAGCTGCCCCCATCGGAAAGGCCATTATCCAAACAGGCAGACCATGGATACACGCTCAACACACAATGCTATCAAAATACAAATGTCATCAAATAAGTTTTTTTTTTCTTTACTTGGAACAATGATTCTAACATTTATTTTATTTTTAGCAGCATATTAAACAATGAGATAGCGAAATTTTGCATCCCTCGCTGTCCAGAGCTTTCTGGAGATGGGAGGGGCAGATGACATGTCACTACGTCACCACATTATCTGCTACATTGTTTTGTTGACATTGCCATGGTGAGCTTAGTGGAAATGACAGGGGAGAGACTCCCCAGTCCTCCAATGGCTGGTTGCACCGGTGCAATCTCAGGTATTTTTTAGTCTCACCATCGAGAAATTTGGACACCCATTACAGCCCTGCATTGACTGTAAGTACTGGATTAACTATCCCGTCACGTGACCCATAGATTTGTACAGAGAGCCTTTGAAGCCTTTTTTCCTGGAACTGCGCCATGTTGCGAAGAGGCAGGACAGAGTGTCAAAGCCAACAGCAGAACTAATGGCTAGCTGTCAGTCAAGCAGGTCAAATAATGTCCTGCCATCTGATTGGCCAGCTTTATTGATTAATATATTTGTCATTCCTTTGTGGCTGGTCCTGCAAAAGGACACTTCAACACACGGTGGGCCAGAGGGTTGATTACTTTAATATATTTAACTGACACAATATATGAACTCAACTGAAGTTAACAAAATCTATGTTTCAAGGTCCTGCTTGAGAATTATTGGCATGAAAATCTGAGGATAATTGCATGTGGTATAATACACTTACAGTAATTTTAACAGTGTGACCCCCCCAACCCCCCAAGCTAAGAACTGCCCTGCAGCAATGGACTCCATCTGTGCAAGTAGAGATAATCCCAAGAATGGCATTCATCAGATTGAAAAGGAAGAGACTTCCCTCTGCTTTCTGCCATGGTATCTCTCGCCCAGAGCTTCAGCCCTGTCTCTCCGCCAGGGGCAAGAAAGTCTTTTGAACTTAGAAGTCAACTTTGCTTCTGCAAAGGGATTTAAATTAACATTGCTTCAAGAGGTGCAACGCATGTGGATTTGAACACGGTTTTCTGATGACCACAGCAGACCAGTAAAATTATCAGCAAAGAAGCCTTCAAGAGGACAGTTCACATTTGAGCCGACACCGGCAGGTGAAAACTTATTTCGTGTGTCATCAGCTATTGGAAGCTCTGACATTTTAATCATATTGAGCTTTACAATAAGAAAGTTTTATCTTGGCAGAGAGTTTAGGTTTAGTGACCAGTGCATTTAGTGCAGTGACAGCAGCAATATAATGAGTCCTGAAGATTGCTGATTCCTCTTTATATACCCCTCACAGGAAATCAGCAAAACTCTAGCTGCTCATTATCCTCGTGGCTGGATATGAAATCCTCAACATCGATAAGAGTGTTATGTGAACCAGATACACAATGAAATGCATATGCATGCACGCACACAAGCACATTTCACTCCTGTACCCACTATTTTCCATCTTTATATTTACATCCAGCATGACTGAGTTTACCACATTCCCCTACAGAGTCCTTCTCCAAACTTGCAGAGTGCTTGAGCAAACACTGTGTACTGGGCCAATTAAAACTCCTCCGGCGTGGGCGAGCTGGAATGGCAGCATGGGATGGATAGATGGGGCATAACGACCCATTAAGGTAATGACCATCTTTTCCATCTTCCTTCCCTCCTTCCTCCATCTTCTTTATACGCAAACCTGCGCAAGTCTCTCCTCTCTATTGTACAACACCCATCTTCCTTCTCCTTCCATGTTGATCGTCTGTCACTCCCTGGATGCTCCTGGGAGCGGCTAATTGCACCTCTTGCACTCCCCCGCTTTCCCCTTGTGTGATAGGATGCCGATTGTGGCTGATACTCCCTTTATGTGATCAATGGAGTGAGTTGCTAAACAGCTGCTAAACAGAGTTGCTTCCCAGATTAGTGGCTGCGGTATATGCAATTCTATTTTTGTTGGATTTTTTTTCTTAATATATTTCAAAGAACTTTTCTTGCATGAATCAAATGCATCATCTTTATCTGATTTGTGCTTTTATGGGATAAGGAACACATAGAAGCAGCCTTTGGGTATTTAAAATATTATGAACATTAACCTGAAAATGCTTTTCCCCCTGCGCACATGACATTCAAGTAAAAAGTTCACCACCATTTGGCTGGTATAAAAGGATGTGCTCCTCTGTTGTGTGCAGCTGTCAGGTGTCATTACCATTCCACCTGACAGTACTGCTGTTTCTGCATGAACTGAGTCGGCATAAAGGAACAGTGACAGATTGTGGAAAATCACTCACAACTTGTCAGTCATCTGCACCCAAGGGTGATTTATTGTAGGACAAATAGCAACAGTAAACTTAGTCATCAGGAAGATGGCATTTACAAAGGTTTGAGTTGTGTGCTCAGCACACAAGGACCTATCTTTATTCAAGCATCCTCACAGTTACTAAAAGTGATAGAAATTCTCTTCAGGTTTCATACAAAAAAGATGCACAACACACATGATGATGATGATGTTGTTATTGTTCATTTACCTCTGCATGTGAAAACGCATGCAAACAAACACTGACAACAATTATTTTGACAGTAACACGAAGTACCTTCCAGCTACATCTTCCAAGTTTTCGTTCGTGGCAAAATTCTTGCTCTGAGATTCTTCCCAGCAGATTGCTGAAACAGAAAATACCTTTTTGGAGTGAAGCACGTTGCATGTTGTGAAAGAGCTGTCGCAAGTGATCTGCTAATGTGATTACAGAGAAATACCCTTTGGTGCTGAATGTGAAAGCTGTAGGAGGAAGTGAGGAGAAAAGAGCATTTTAAAGTGGTACGTTTGGCAAAAAGCTTTGACACTGACGATACAAATGGGAGCTGGGTGAGAATTAACAGATTTGCTAACCTCATCAATTGTTTTCAAAACCACAAAAGAAGGAATACGATCACAGAAAAGACGAGCCCCTCTGCTCCCCTTTTTCTGTTCTCTTCATTCACTGTAACCTTGGCTGGCATTATCAATGCCTAATTATACTTAAGTTTCTCATCAATTTCAAATCTAATCAAGTAGAAAATTCACATTTGAAAATCATATTTTTGGAGGAATATTCATCTCTATTCATGTCTTCTAATTAGAGAGGCGTAGATACACCAGACAGTCTGATGCACTCTTTAATTATCCCCCTTTTTGCACTCTCTCCACATTACACAGGATCACTTCACAAGCTGCTTCCTTTTGACCACAGGATCAGTAGTTTGCACTTCTAAATCAATAATTCATGGTCTAATGGGATCACTATATTTTTTTCTTTTAAAATCTGTTATATATGACTACATAACTAAAGCATTGC
>JBAMYA010000006.1:7470327-7481215 GCA_037176975.1 Arrhamphus sclerolepis
CGATCTCAATTTGTGTATCCTTCAGTTCTTCCCATGAACAGACTGTAAAATCTCCTTAGAGAATGTTATATATGCAAGAATTAAGCAATTCATGAAGAAAAGAATATTTATTTTTACAAAATTTCACAATATGTAGATGATATCATAACACAGCCTTCTACCTCCAGAAAGGATTTCCAGTAAATTAGTTATAGTAAGAACAGTAAAGCTGTGATTTAACTTGTCTGCCACTTATCTATCTGTTAGGGTTGTAATGATTCATTGATTTCCATCAATGTGTGGATTTAATAATGGATGATCCAGTACCATCAATACAAAATGAAAATATTGATCAGATATCAATTCATGTAATCCTCATCAGTACATGTTATCAAGTGACCTTTTATAGCCTGTTTTTATCAAAGGAACAGGTCACTTGTCATTTAACTATCTAGTACAATGTGAAATAAAAATATGATATGGTTTTATCCACTTATTATTTGATATGAATGAAAGCAATCATGTTTAGTTAACATATAATATAATCTCTATCTCCTGAAACAAATCAAATCAAAATCATTTGTGATATAGGCAAAAATCGAAACGTCAGTAAATCAATGAAATATGATATTGTGATTAAATTTATGAGTTACATTCTGTTTGCACAGGTTCTTCTGTAAGACTTGGTGTATTAGAAGTATTTTTTTCTTGCTGATACAAGTACATTTTTGATGATTCCATTAATTATTGGTAACTTTAAAACACTGTATGAAAAAAAGGTCTTTACTGTATTACTTTTTTCAAGCCCTCTACAGTTAAGATCAGTGGTAACAAGTCAATGAATTAATATAACACTGTTGTGATAGTTTTGATTCTTTGCTACTATATAAATAACTCAGTCTGAGGATATATAAAGTTCACCACTTTATCTTAAATGCACCTACTAATGACCTCAATCCTGGGCTCGTATGCACTCATAATGTTGAGTCCTTTTTGTAAACCACCACCACCAAAAAATAAATAAAAGAAAATTGAACTTTCATGGTGATTGTTGTGATTTAAAACCCTTTGAATTAAACTATTCAGCAGATACGGAGGAAGATCTTGCACTGTTTGTATGAAAAGCCTCAGCTGCCTAACAAGCGTTTATTAGACTGGATGGTGATGATGAACACAGTCACCTGAGTCAGTTCAACCCCAAATTGTAACGCGGGAGTTACCATATAAACAGCATGAGGCACAGTCAACCATGGAAAATGTCCAACAGAACCAAAAGAATTCTTCTTTTAACTTGGAACATATTTTTTGTACTCTCCAGGAAATGGAAACTCTGGCGCTTGGTTGAAGTGTCCAGTTAGGAAGATCCCAACTGTGCCAATGATGAAGAGGAGAATGGCAGCCCAGAAACACACCTTGTCAATCATCTTCCCAATCAGTACCCAGCTTTCAATTTCCTTTATTTAAAAAGAAAAAGAATGAAGGGGTTAAGGACAAATATGTAATGTATATGTAATATGTAGAAAAGAAAAGTGCACATCCAAAACATAATGGATAAATTGGTGCAAAATCCTAAATATGCAAAATGGTGAAGATAATACTCACAGATCCAATGTCATTTTGTTGTTTTGTGCTCTCAGCAATGAAGTTGCAGGCATCCACACACTGCTTGATCTCAGGAGCAGCCTGAGCCAAACTCTTATAGAGGTTGGCTGTGCTGCTGACGTCTATGTTGTCCACTAGGGGGAAGAAGACACTAACAGTTAGATGGCACACATTATGCAGATGGAGATAATGCAAAAAAAAAGGGAATAGAATAAATTACATGCAATATGCTTTTAATACATACAATAAGAGATTGAATAGATGTTTCACTGACTAGATATGAAAACATTTTAATCCCTCTTGTGGATAATTACTTTTTCTATGGACAAAGAAAAACTTTTTTGGAACATTTAAACAAGTTAAGGAGCTGGAGTGTGTGACAGGCTTAACAGTCATTCTCACCAATTGACCGTGTGAGTCCATGCCTCTCTCTTTGTTTGTCAAACATCATTTCACTGCGAGGTTGCTTCAACACGTATTCCTCTGCTCTCTGCATCAGACCAAAAGAGCTGCGTCGCCGCTCCCTCACGCCATTCACCTCTGCTGTCACCTCACTGTCATCCACCAGTGGGGACATGCCTAAGAATCGAGGTACCATTTCCAAAAACAGCTGTGGGAGCCAGACAGGACGACAGCAGCTTGTTTACAAAAGATGAACTGTTGAAAAGATGTTTCTGTCATCGTCATAAGGTGCACTTACATGCTTGATGCTGTGGGACATGGTGTGAGTGCTTGGACTGCGCAGTGAGAAGTTCAGCACCACAATTTGATTGGTAGCAATTAGAGTGGTGACAGACATGACAAAGATCAGGTACCTGTGGAGGACATAAGAGAAGATTTGTGCTGAAAGGCAGCTGGGTGATGGGAGGAAAAAATATATCTAAAACATAAACCAACCCAAAAAAAGGGTTCAAAAGAGACAACCCTGTGACTCACTTGCCGATAAGAGGGACAGAAAGAGAAGTCTCTGGGACCTTCTGAGCAATAAGAAACAGGAAGACAGTCTGAGCCAGCAAGACAGAGATGGACACAGTCAACTTTTGTCCTCCAGCTGTGAGGGGACAACAGAAGCTTAGGAGACACTGGACCACTCCAGATAAAGTACATTTTTCTGAGCTCATGCATCATATAATGCAGCAAATAATGCAGTGCTGAATTCTCCGAATCTCTTAATAAACAAATTTCTAGGTCTTAAGTTCATTTTGAAGCCTCTCTCCAGTTGTAAATTCAGCGTCATCATAATGTAATTTTACTGTTAAGTTTGAATTATGTCATTAAAACACACTAGAATATTGACAATTGTGGTAAATGTAAAAACAGGGAAATATACAGTATTTAGCAAATCTATTAGAGTTTCACCAGTAGTTGCTTTTGTTGAAGGCAACGATTATCATGGAAAGTTTCTCTGTTTTCCAATTACTATGAATAAAGTTTTTTTTTCTTTAGTTAACTGTCAAAACCCAGTTTTGTCTGCATTCTCACAGTTTAACCTGTAACTGTCATTAAAAAACTGGTATAATAGATGAGCATATCAACTAAGTTACAATTCTTTAAAAGAGTAAAAACAGATATTAGTATTGACAAAAATAATTCTGTTTTTCCATGCGGATTTCTTGCTAAATAGTAGGTTTCAACTAACAGAGCTGTAAACTAACACAGATGTAATTTCTCATTGATTTCCTTTTTATAGGCGTATTAAGAATGAGTTGGCAGGAAATGAGATGGCTTTATGGACCTTGTGCTGGTAGGAAGTAGGCCAACACAACCAGCGAGGAGATGAGGGAGCACGGCAGGATGATGTTGATGATGTAGAAGAGGGGTTTTCTTTGGATGACCAGATTGAACATGATCTCCTGATATTCCAGGTCATCAGGAGAATACCTCTTGTTGATCACTTTCCTGGCTGGGCGATGGACGATAGCCCACTCGCCATTCTCTGATAGATTGAAACACAATAAGCCTGAAAGGAATCATTTGTTTCCAGTATTGGAGTATTGACTGTGTTTATATTCTCTACCTGTGAAAGCCTCAGGGTCAATGTCCACCCACTCAATCACATCCCCCGTTTCTCCGAAAGCCAAGATGAGGTCAACTTCATTGGCACTGTATGTCTGGGATCTAGAGATGGGTCAGCATGGATAGAATAGATTAAAAACATATTATAGAGGTAAGAATTATGCATTGCATGGCTTAGTGTATGTATTTTTCCAAGCATGGTTCATACGACACCTGAATGCTAGTGTGCAGTTTTGGTAATCAAATGGGAAGTAGGTGACCTCGATGGAGCATGTGCTGCGATAGATAGCAGGAGGCAGCCAGTACATCCAGCCATTGCTACTGATCAACACATTGGCATAGTAAGCCACATCAAATTTGCCATCGATGCTGCAGAAAAAGAGTATACAGAGTTAAAGCAAAACATTTATAAGCCCTGTTGACATTGAGAAAAATGCAGAATTTCATGCCTATTAGGACCTTACTTGTTCTCCAGGACAATGTCAGGTAGCCAAACAGTTTTGCATGGGACACGAATGACTTCAATGCCATAATAATCAGATGCGTTCCAGGCAAGCCGATAATCTGTCCATTGCTGTGCATGACATGTAAAATAACATTAAGGTTTTATTTGCTTAGAGACAAACCAAAGCTTCTACCAGAAGTCTTAATGTGAGTGGAGAGTGGAGGGAGGAAAAACTCACAATCTCAATCCACACATTGGTTGTAAGAGTCTCCTCCTTTTCATTCTGTGGTGTAAAGGTATAAGTTATGAGTATCAGGATCTGAGCTGTGCCCATCTCTGTTAGGCTGCATAGTGAACAGCCATAAAAGTGCTAAAATTATGTGAAAATTCACAGATAATAAACATTTAAGATCATGTGGATTGTCTTCATTCAAGGGATATTCTTCATAATAAGAGTGAAAGTCGAGCTCTCACCAGTGAGATGAGGTTAGTGAGTGTCAGCTTGATCTGAACCTCCACTTTGTCTTCTGGATGTTTCACTGGGCGAATATTCTTGTTGTAGTTTTCAAACAAGTCTTTGATCAGCAATGTCTCCTCATTACATTGGACTGTGTGAGGAGAAAGATGAGAAATGGAGAGAGGATAAATGTGTTTATTCTGTGGAATCATATCTGACAGGACAAGGAAAGCTAGGCTTGCTATGGTCAAAATCCATCCATAAACCTCCATCTATTAACTTCCTCTTATCTGGATCATGGAGGCAGCAGTCAAAGCAGAGAGGCCCAGACCTCCCTCTCCCCAGCCACCTCCTCCAGCACTTCAGGGAGGCCACCGAGGCATTCCCAGGTCAGCTGGGAGATATAATCTCTCCAGTGTGTCCTGGGCCTGCCTCGTGGTCTTCTCAGGGTTGGACATGCCTGAAGCTCCTCCCCCAGGATCTGTCCAGGAGGTGTCCTGACCAGATGCCCGAACCACCTCAACTGGCTCCTCTCAAAGTGAATGAGCAGCGACTCTACTCTTAGTCTATCCTGGTCAAAATATTGAATGTAATTTATTATTCATCATCAAATTATCATTTAGTCGTGCCATTTTTATCAATTAGCAATAAATAATTTAGCTCAGAAAAAGTGATGCAAGAGATTTTGTCTTCCATTGGGCGGTGCCCTCAATGTGGTGCCATTATTTATGTCATGAAGCTATTTCTGCTACTCATTTGCATTTCTGCATATGAGTACTTTTTATTAACACTGACTAATGGTGTAAATGATGTGATTATAGTGTTCTTTCTTTCAGCATAGTTGTACATAGTTACACATAGTCATACATTGTACATGTGGTGATTTCATTATTGTGTCTATTGTTGCCATTTTGGGCACAGCTTTAATCTTACACGAAACCTCTCCTGTCCAATCACTCACACTTTTTCTGTACATAACAAGCTCGGACCAAAATGAAACTGCATATCTTGAACCCATCTTCCAAAACACTTCTGGACAATTTCACCTTAAGTTAAATTCTCTTTTCAAAACTTTTGGTTCTGACATCTCCTACATTTTCAAAAGTCTATGATGAAACTTGTGTCAGTTCAAATGCATCTCTGAACCAGTTTCCAAGTCAGTGTGTCCTGCTTGTTTTCACATGTGGGTGCATGTGTGGAGAAAGACACCAGCCATGGAAGACGAGTCAGTACATCTGTGTTTGCCATGACTGCAGAGTCCAGATACCCAGAGACAGATATGGAGTTGCTGCCATTCAAGTGAAGTAACAAGCACTTTTATTCATCTCTTAAATGTGTGTGTGTGTGTGTGTGTGTGTGTGTGTGTGTGTGTGTCATATATGTAAATATATGCATGTATGTATGTGTGTATGTATTTATATATACTGATTTCAGTGCACCACCTACTGTCAGCTAGATGACATTATATCCAACTCTGCTTCTCATGCAAACACATAACTGCCAATATCAGTAGGTCAGATTACAAAGCAGCCAGGGAGCTCTAAAGTAGAGAGTAAATCACAGTCAGGTCAACTAGAATAATCATTAATATAAACATCAGTCCAGAAAAGAAAAAAAAAGAAAAGAAAAGAAGAGAAAAAAAGACAGTGGCACGTGCTACAAAACAGTAAAGACATCATGCCTCGTAAACCTTCATCCCTGGGTCTGATTGGTCTGTGTGGTCATGAACATGCCATTGAGTTTTGAGCTGGATGTCACCCATGGGGCAATTTGCATAGAGGTTTAATGACATTGGCGGTGACACATATCACCACTGAAGGCTTTGTCAATTTGCAGTCAATTACTTTTGTTAAAGTTTAGACAGAATACATTTGGGGTCAAACAGCTCAACATTTGAATGCAGCACCTCGTCTTTAGTTTGTATATCTTTGAGCTTGTGAGGAGAAGGTACTTATAAAGAATGATCAAAAATAATAGAATAGAGACAGTATACTGTGAAACTAATGCTTTTTTTATTTATGACAATAAAAAGTGTACAATATATGTACATATTTGAAACAATGCTGCTGAATTTAGAAATGTGAGCAGCCTGTTATTCCACAAATGTTCAACTCCTGTGGCTATAAAGGATTAGTGGTTGTCAGTATTGCTTTTCACTTCCTGTAGCTGACATTCAGAAAGAGAAAGAGAGAGCAAGATCAAGATGGCGAGCAGGTTAGAGGCATATGATGACTGAAAGACAAAGTGACAAAACTTTGGAGAGTAAAATCTACACCGTAGTAACGTGGTTTACATGACTCTTTATAGTGACACAAAAGTAGCCTGCATGATGTGTCACATCAGCGTGACCCTACAGTTAAGAATTATGACATCATTGTCTGGATGGGAAAAATGCTCGTCAAGCTCGACCTGGTGGACTGTGCCTCGTTGTCCCATAAAAATGTTAACATGGAAAATAATAATAATAATAATAATGCTAATAATAGACGCTGGCAGATTTAATATGGTGTTCATCTCCTGGAGCAGATCCTTATTCTTGGAGTTCAGGATCTGAGTGTAGTTTTTCAATCAACTGTCTGGTTCTAAATATCATACTTGGACTGAGTGTAACTGCTGTTCCCAGGTGTACTGACAGCAAATTGTGTCAATCTTGCAAAGCAGCTCCAGGCCTAAAGGTGTTACAGTCCCCAGTCTCCTCAACTACATCCTAATGTTTACGGTCCAGTAACGTCTTACAAGTCAGTATTACGTATTTGCAGCACAGTAACATCCAGCATATCAGAGCAGCCTACCTTAGAGGCTTAGGCTTAGTTTCTCAGCTGCTTCAATGACAGCTGCAGAGGAGGATACATCCAAGAATTTCACCAAATGTCAAAAATACCTTTCCATGCTGAGTGGCCAAATGAATTTCAGTAATGATTTGTGCAGTCAAACTTCTCCCCACATATCCCCCACCCCCCAGCATGTGTTTTTATACAACCATCATATCACAGCTTTCAGTTTTGTCCTTCCAGCAGATTTCTGGCATATTGTTACCTTATTGTAGCAGAACCCCATCAATCACAACAGTGCTCTTGCTATCATGAAAAGCACAGGAAACTCTGGTTTCTTGGTGCCAGCTGACTTTGATACCCATCTGATTATGTTATTTATAAACAAAGTTTGTGGAACCGAGGATCTCTGTGGACACTGGGATCAGTGCTATCATGTAAAAATTCAATTAGTGTGTATTAATGAGAAGGGAACCCCAAAAGATTTTGTATTTGAATCCTTTGAAGAATATCTGCTAATATATCATCACCAGAAGGAAAAGGGGTTTTGCTTAAAAATTACATAGCTGCATCAATTTGACCAGTTTTATAGTTTTATATGAAGCCACAAGAACTGAAGGTTTTCCATTCACAGTCAGAGATTTATTGCTGGTTATCTCTGAGAAGTAATTCCTCTGCCTGCATAAGACTGATAGAAAACATTACGGACTATTTCTTGCTAGAAAATATGACACCATGCCAAGTCAATGAGGTTGTGTCAAAAGTGTGTGACTGTGCCACTTACCCGGGGCCATCAGAGTCCCAAGAAAGCTTACAACTCCAAACAAGATCCAAAAACTACGCAGGGCCATCATGTTTCCCGACCTGTCCTCTGCACTGCACAGCACTTAGTTTAAATATAAAGTGTGAGGGAGACAAAGACAGTGGGAGGAAAGACAGAGAGGAAGAGCCTAAAATCCCCCCACCAAACACCCAGGCCGTTGCCCAACGCTGCTCCCGCTGACCGGGGCTCAGGTTACACGGCAGCTGGAGCCACTAAACCAGGACTTCAAGTCACACTGCGGTCACCCACAATAATCATCATCACAATCATTAGACAATAACTGCAACACCACATGCAAGTGTCTGCTTGTTTTGACTGGTCCTGCACATTTCTATATGTACAGTTTGTAAGTGCTCTGGATTCGTCTGTAACTTTGCGTGTCAAGCAGAGAAAGAGAGAGAACACAGACTCATAAACCCCCATGGGTGCTGTAAGGAGAACAGGTGACTGGCTGTGCCTGCCTGCTCTCCCTCTGCTATGTGTCCAAGGTATTAATACATACTGCAGACTCTCGCCACTTCAGCTGCAGGACTCCAGCGCTCAGAGAAAGTCTGAAGACTTCAGGGGTTAGGGGTGGATGTAGACAATGCTCACAAAACTCCTGGAGACACAGCCTCTGATCTACATCAACATAAACCAGCTGACAGTTTTGATCTTTTTAACACCTCATGCCACAGCGGTGTCTGCCAAGAAGCTTTACAAACTATAGAAAGTGAATTTCCCATAATTATTATTTTTATTAGTGCTATGAGCAAGAAAAAGTTGCGTGTCTCTACAGTGACGGCAGCAAGAGACCATTTTTTGGAATGTGCCATTTGAGTTGCTCAGTATGTGATGTACTTCTAAATATACAGTTAGGAAAACAGAGATGAGTGTCTTTATAGTAACTGGAGCCTGCAGATGGCAGATTGTGTGTCTCACAGAGTGTGTGCTGCTAGTGTGAGACACAAAAATCAAAGGCCTCTATCTAGAAGACCACCGTGTTAATACATAACACAGAAAATAGAAAGAGGAACTCTCCATTTAATATGTTTCTCATTACTTCTATAGGACAACCAGTACTACCCAAGTCTGGCTTTTGTTTCTTTTTTTTTTCTTTTTTTTTTACAGCTAAGGCTTGGAACGTTCTGCTATATGTTACAAGTGGTTTAAATAAAGCCATCACTAGCCAGTGAAGGAGGGGATTCAAACTACTGTAGAGTCAAAATGATTGGATAGCTGTGTCAGAATTAGAAAATAAATAAATAAATAAAATACTTTATTTATCCCCAAATTCAATTATTGGAGTAGTAGTCATGAATTAAGTTTCTTAAGTCTCATAATGGATGTGAGCAGGAAGAATCCCCTTTAGCGGTCTGTGTTGCTACAGGTTCAGGTTATACAAGAACAAATGCTATACAAAAGAGCCACTAGAGGTCAAAACCAAGAACCAATAAGAAACACATTTAACTGGTTGGTATTATTTTTTTATTCATTTTTATTTATTTTAATATCCTCACCATTCTCAAAACTATGTCTTACAAAAATGTCCATCTGTATTTTCTCTTGCTTTACAACGAGAGGGTTTCAAAAATGGGGGTGATGGGAGGACATGTGTTTACCACACTATGCTAAGCATTTGATCACAATATAAACTTTATTATGAAAGAAAGAAAGAAAGAAAGAAAGAAAGAAAGAAAGAAAGAAAGAAAGAAAGAAAAGGAAAATGCAGAGGGGATCATTGTGTACATATTCACTGGCTGGTTTCTGAGAGAACTTCAAGTTCAAGTCTCTGACTATGTCTTCAACTTTTACTCACTGAAATGTTTTCACTTCTCAAAATAAAGCTGCTCCAGGACCTTTTAATGAGGTTGGTTCTTCTGGTGAATTGTAATCCTTAAAACATTCCACAGATTCTCAACCAGATTGAAGGTCATTCCAGGAGATTTCCTTTAAATCACTTCTTTTGCTGTATTTTTAGATCCATTGAAAATCAGAGGAGTGGACCTCCATCATGGTCTTAGCATATTTTTTCCTCAGTCGTTTCACTGTATTTATTCCAGTTCCTTCTATTCTAATCAATTCTTTTCAAACCCAGCCGCTGGGAAACGCTGGCATCATGTCACGTTGCTGCAACCATAGTTCACTGAAGGAGGTTATCATCTGCTGACCATACAGACAGTGTCGTTTCTGGTCTCCTCTGAGCAGTGTGACAGTTCAAGGAGTATTCTTCACGCTTAGTGGACTGGAAAGCTAACTGGAATGCTAGCACAATATAGAACAAACAACTCTCATTTCTCCTCAGATTTACTTTGTGTCTCTGGTTTAGTGGTGCTACAGACTCTGGGGTCTTACATGAAATCCATAAATGTTTGTATACATGTACTTACTTACTATTAACATTTATAAAAGCCTCACATAAATGTAAATAAAACACATTCAGTTCAGAAAATGTAGGGAAGATACGAAAAGTGTACTGACTTTCATTTCCAATATCCTTTTTTCTTTTGTATTATTATTATTAACTTTTCACTCATCAGTTTACAATGATTTCTGCATATCATTTTTTTAAATTGAAATTTTAGGGTTAGCAAGCCAAAGTGAAAAATAATGATGTTATTTCAACCAGGTATATAATACTGTATATGTATGTTTGTATGCATGTATTTTTTATATGTTTGTATATATATTTATATGTATATGTGTATATATGTATATATATATATATATATATATATATATAATGTGTGTGTGTGTGTGTGTGTGTGTGTGTGTGTGTGTGTGTGTGTGTGTGTGTGTGTGTGTGTGTGTGTGTG
>JBAMYA010000006.1:7484795-7521825 GCA_037176975.1 Arrhamphus sclerolepis
TTACAGAAGGAGCACCTAACCTGCAGCTTTGCTCAACTTCTCAAATTTATGAGTTTAAGCTTTCTGGAACCAAATGAATCATTTTTAGATTATTTTCCTCCTCTTAACATTAATCTATCTCTCTCTCTCTTTTTGCCATTTCTTTTCTTTTGGCGGGTGCACACGTCAGCAGACAAACACAGCTGGCGACTAGATGGAGGAGAATTTGTCTCAAGAGGTTAAAAACACTCAAAGCAGCTGTGATACAGTTCTCCCTCTATCTGAATTTTTCCCTTGAGGATCAATAAAGTATTTTTTAATTGATTTGAATTGAACTGAATACTGGTGGCATAAAACATGATTTCCAATCACAACCCTGTTCTCAAAGTACAAACAATCCAAATAAATAAATACATAAATAAAAATAATTTAAGTTAAAAAAAAAAAAATCAGAGCACTATTAAATGCAAACAAAACCAGAATGTGATGGGCTTTATGGCTGGAAAATCATTTGGAATCTGAAAACAAAGAGAACATATACCAATACATCATCTTTACTGGAAATTGGAAAACCTGATTGCTCTTAAGTGGGAAAAACTATTTTATCTTTGATGCTTTGGCACAGTTTTTACTTTCATTCTTGTTTAACAATGTGTTTAATCACCTTATCTTCTACAGTGAAAGCTTCTGGGGACCGAAGAGAAATCTCCTTCAGTTTAGAATCAAAATGAACCTGTTATATTTTACTTTTGAATCATTTCTTCTGAAACAACAAAAAAATAACGTGTGATTTATTGCATTCTGGATTTACTTTTTTAATTTTACTTACTGGTTTGACAGATTTTAAATGATGAAAATCATTGTAACCTAATAATAATAATCTAATTATGTTAATTCAAAACTGAATGGGAGGATTTCCTTGTGTTCATCTTTGCAACGTCTCTCTGCAGAGGGAGGTTTGGATTACCACTGGGATTCATGCATAAAAGGCTATAATCAGATAAACCAGGTAAACGCACAAGCAGTTCATGTAGAAATTATTGCAATTCTTGCACATTACGAGGCTGATTTTGTGAAGCAGATGGGGAGTGAATGAATAAATCTCATCAGCTTTCTTCCCTCCTTTGTCCCCTGTTGATTGCCCCCCCACCCCCCTGCATTCACACACCTCCCATCCCCCCGCCATCAGCTCCACCAGCAGTCCAACAGCAGCCAGCCAGAAGTGGCTGAGCTTCCTCGTGTGCTCTCGAGGTGCCCTGGCCAGACCTTTCAGGTGTCGGTGCTACTCTCCCACCTGCTTGCTGCTTCAGCTTACACCTCAGATGTGCTGCTGCAACCGTATCTGTCCAGCTGGGATGAGCTTGTGAAGTAAGGCTGCCTGACAAAGCAGCAATATAGTATTACCAGAGAATTAGGGTCATTTAGGGTTTGTGGCTGACTCTGGGTCCTGTAAGATGATTCATCCTTATCTGTGTTCCTGTTCCAGGTTCATGGACTCTCTAGGTCCCATGGTGGGTCTCATTTCTAAAGAAATAGAAACCAAGACCTCTATAATCCGCCAACTGGCCCTGTTGTCAGAGGGGAATCCTGAAGCAGAGCTAGACCCAGATATACACTCAATAAAGTCCCTCAACACACAGACCGGGGAAAAGAGTGATTCAGGGACTTCACAGTACACAGGCGCATACCACTCTGTGCGCTCCATGATCAGAGTCGAGCTGAAACGAGGCTTGGTGGACTTCCAGCGGCAGACAGACTCTGGGTGCCGGACTATTCTGCGGCTGCATCGTGCTCTGCTCTGGTTGAAGCTCTTCCTGCAGAAGCTGGCTGAGAGTCCACCAGGGGGTCGGCTCAGGAGCCCCTCAGACCTTTGCCGCGAGGCCTACCAGAGCACGCTCTCAGTCCACCACACCTGGTTTGTCCGCAGGGCTGCTGAGCTGGCCTTCATCGCCCTGCCACAGCGGGGTTTCTTTTTCAAGCTGGTGTGCGTGCAGAACCAGGAGGAGCTGAGCATTGTGCTGAACAGGGTGGTTAAGGCCATTGGGGTGGTGTATGACAGCACACATGAAGCCCTGGAGGAAAATGGCATGCTGGACCTGCCATAGAGAATGTTGCTGCACCTGCTTTGAACTGTCGTATCTTTGGCATCATGCATTTGGCCACAACATGTAGCCACGAATGGGGTATAAGAAAGCATGACGTGACTATTTTTCCAACCAAACTTATATTTTTAAAATTCCTATCACCAAAGTGCTTAGTGAACAATCAACTAACACTGAAAGTTAGTTTTATTTATGACATTCCTTCAGCTTCTCCTCTCCTGGGAGGCAACTTAAAGCAGATGATGATGTATTTTAAATGTGAATTATGTAAACCGGCCAGTATGACGAAGTAGTGTTTGGTTGCAACAGATTTTGTGTTTACCCATACCTCTATTTAATTAATATTTTTCTGTCTAGACCAAAAAAAAAAAAAAAAAAAAATCAGTGCTTATTTAAGTGAAACTCATGCTCTTTTAATGTACTACGTCTTAGTTGGCTCAGCCCAGATTCCTTAAAAATTACTATGGGACCAATCAATCCTGATTACAGACGTTTTACACAAAAACCTACACATCCTGAACAAAGGACAATATGGTGGTGAACACTAACGCTACTGTGGAGTCTTCATTTGTTCATCTTACCTATATTCCTATATTTTTAAAATTTTCTGTGATGTTCAGAATGATTAAATATTTGCTTGGATAAAATAAAAAAAGATGCAGTTTGCTTATTGATTGAAGCAGATGACATCATTTGAAAAGCCACTGAACTGTTTGGTATGTATTTCAACATCTACCAGAGATTCTCTACTACTGACATCTGCTCTGTGCACCACTTTTACCTGGACTCACTTTGCCCTCTGTGACTGTGTTTTCAGGGGACATCGTGAACAGGACTAAAACAAAGATGTAATTTTTCCTTATAAAGTCTCTACAATAATATCCAGAAATTGGTGTTATTGTTGAAATACCTGAAATAGGACAGCAGTGTGCTTACAAAGAGAATAGCATGCAACCATCAGTCACTGGTTTTTCGTCAAACTATTTTAAACCCGCAAATGCCTCTAATGCTACATAATCCTGCTGCTCTGCCTTCCCCTGCACTGCTCTTCTCTGTCTTTCTGAGGGTGAGAGAGGATAGAAGAAAGGTGAGCCGAGAGCTTGAGGCCGCAGATAAGCATAAGTGAGAGGAGCTGGGTGGAGATGAATGAGCGGAAGTACACTTCACCACTAATCTTGTCAAGCAGTTACTGCGAAACTGCTGTAAAATAACACAGGTAGAAGAAAGAAAAGCTAAATGAGAGCAGGATTTTTTTTTGTCTCCCTCACGGGCGTTGTTTATGAATCATAAACAATTATCTGTTAACTAATCCAGTCAGTGCATTAACTTTGAAGGTATTTTCTTCACCTTAAAAGTGAAGCACAGATACTCTCATTGGTTCCTTTTACAGTTGGAAGCTCTTCCTCCTTGACAGCATGTTTCCAGGTCATGAGTGAGGGCGAGCACTGGTTTCCATCAGCTGTGAGGCTGCTGGTGAATGAAATTAAACATCATATCCTTCTGAAGCCACTTTTAACAATGGTCAAACCCTTTTTTGACCATATTTTGAATCAGATGTCTTTATAGCCACTCTGCTAATCATATTAGAACATCTCCATTATCAATATATTTAATAACAAATCTTCTTGAAATATGGAAATAATTAAAAAATTAAAGCAAGAGTGACAGAAAGGCAGAGACAAAAAAAGAAGTGTGAGTTCCCTTAAATTATATTTATTAATTTCTCTATCTCAGTTTGCAGTAAACATGAGCAAAAATATACATACAGTAACAGCAAAAAAATAAAAGGTCCGCAATATTTTTCACCTGTTTGGGCAAACATTTGAGCAAATTTTACAATTTTGTTTTTTTCTTTTAAATGATCCTTTCATCACAATCTTAAGCTTCAGTGGAGTTGAACATTGAGAGAACGCGTGCAGGTAAAGAGGTTTGTTGCATTTATACCCAATTTGAAATAAGAATATGTGACTCTCTTCAACATTTGCACTCAACAGCTTTTTCTCTTTTTGAAAGTGCTCTGAGGGTTAAGTCCTGTTCGAACTTTGATTGCTTTAAAAGCTTACTTAAAAAATGCAAAACAGATTCATTTGATGACCGTAAAAACATTCAAAAGAGAGAAAAGAAAAAAAAAAAACAACAACAAAAAAGACATTTTCCTTCCACTGAACTAGATCCTGAAAACCTATAAGGTATCTCTCTTTACATAATACAATCCAAGCTAATACATTCTCTCCTCTTTACAATAAAAATAGTCTTTTATAAACAAAGCAATTCTTTTTAAATTGCCTGAATGCAGTAACTATATGTTCCTTAGTTTTTTCTTCCTCGCTTTCGATGAAACTTGTCACACCAATTCAGTTACAACCTTTCCAGTGAATAATCATACATCCACAGAGGGAATAAATATATTGCTCTTTGAAGACATGTCCAAATTATCACAAAAAAAATAAAATAAAGAGTTAAAAGGAGAAAACAGGAACTATAGTGACACTGGCGAGCAACATCGTCTGTCCACCAGGAGGCACTGATCTCTTGCAGTGAAGCATGTTCCTTTTGTGCGGCTTATTATATAACACAGGGTTTTCTTTTTTTAGGTTTTTTTTTTTTTTTTTTGTAACTCTCCAACAGTGATCCTGTAGTATCTCTGAATGAAAACCTGCTACTGAGGACATGTTAGTGCAGTACAAAGGAATACATTTTAAAACGTCATGAAGGTCTTTGGTTGAGGAAGTAATCTTCAAGCATACATGAGACACCCAAGACAAACATTTCACCAGATTTGTTGTGTTTAACACTGCTGGGTCTGACCAGGATTTGCAGAAATGTGGTTTGAATGGACTGGAAAAGAATGAGAATGATGTTTCTGAGAAACAGAGCAGGCATTTGACGCAATGAGGCGGAGGAGGATGAGGAGGAGCAACAAAGCAGGGTAAAGAAGTTCAGCATGCCCGCTCTGGATTAGTTGAACAGATTAAGAGATTACAGTGAAATTAAGTAAGTGTTGCAAAAGGCTAAAGGAGAAATGCCCGTGAACTGGTCAGTGAAGTCACAAAAAGTTACAAAAGAAAGAGCCTGTTAGAGCCCTGCTTTCATTCTGAATCAGCCCCCAGATAAAGATCAGATAATCACATTACATCTAATTGTCTTTATTTCATTCTCTATCAAATCTGGAACAGGTAACAAGGTCTTGCTCGGACTGCTGTGAGATACAAGTGAGCCTGCTGAGGAACTGGTTGCACTGGCAACAACTGAGAAGTGAAATCAAGTCAGACCTCAGAGTAAGCGGTCAGCTACTTGTCTTCCACATTTGCTGTGATGACGTGGCTGGTGCACAGTTGAGCTGCTTTAGTTTTGTAGCTGTGCCAAGTTTCACAGTGTGACTCCGCAGTTTCTCTAGCCAATTTCTTCAGGAGTGTTATTAAAAAAAAGAAAGAAAAGAAAGTAAAACAATAAAAATCATGTCATGCACCGTGATAAATGCATGTAAAATATATAGTTTCAGCACCAAAATGAGAATGTATGATATTGGTCATGAAGTCATCATGGTGGCTTTTCCTTCTGACTTATGCAACAGCAGAGATAAATAAATAAACAAATAAAATTGTTTCTCTGTGGGTCAGTGAAGTGGATCTATCCACCTTTAGTCACACAGAGGTAAACTACGTACGCTGATGTCCTGAACAAATACTTTAAAGGCCGATGATGATAATGAGTGAATCATAGGGAACCAAAATAAAATTTCTACATGCTCCTTTTCTAAAATTGTCAATATATTTATTAAACCGATTTGGTTTAACAACACAAGAAAAGAAAAAAAAGAACAAGAAAAACAAGACAAAAGCACTTCTTCCAGTGCCAATCTTAAAAAAAAAAAGAAATATGACAATGGCATCTATTTTTGATACAAATAAAATAGATGCAGAACACACACAAAAAACCTTCTAAATATTCTTAAGTAAAACTTTTCTGTTTTTTGTTTTTTTTTTAAAACTCAGACACAACAAAATAGCTTTTGGTTTAACTTTCGGAGTGACATCACAGGCAGGCTAATGTTCATTTTCGCTGTTCCTATAAGATATTCAGATAGTTAATAGGGGGAACAAAAGTTCTTTTCTGCTTTTCAAAAAAGTATTTATTCCAATATTTCTGATCATTAATTGTTTGATCTTAATGTGCTGGTTCACCTTAACTGAAAAATTAATTTTGCATTACCAGCTGCTCCAGCTTAAACAATTGTGAATATCAAATGATCCAAAATAATTACTATTTAATAGGAGTCATCTGATGAACGGACACAAGCATTCATAATGTATGCCAATTAATGAATATTGCACATTGCATGCAACTTCCCGACCTACAGTATGAAATGTGAGATGGAAATGAACACACACACGCACACACATGCACATACACACACAGAAAAAGACATTAACACTCCTGTAGTCATCTCTCGTCTTGACCTCTACTGATTACTCCCCCCTCCCCTCCTTTTTTTTGGAGATTTAACTCTCTCCTAAATTTTAAAACTAACAGTTACTGTGCATGAAGGTTAAAGATTACAGCGTGGTCCCTCCTGGTGGTCAGTTTTTTTTAACATAACCTTCTTTCAAACTGAGCAGAGAGTGGGACGTCAGGGCCTCCTGCCCTCATAGCACACTTAGGACAATACATACATGCAAATGGCTTCATCTCTGCATCCATCCATCAAGATTTATGCAATGTTGGATTATTCTTTTAAGTGCAACAAAACAGACATACTGATATAAGGTTATGATCCCATATAAATACTGTAGATATACACATTTAGTATTGTAATCTGTGTATATTCATAGAGGGACACTCTATAAGGAGGCAGCCGGAGGTGAGCAGCAATACCTTGATAATGTTGCTGATCCTTGCAAAAACTTTGAAAACACATCCTTTATATCCCCTAGTTTCTCATGCAGTATAAATAGACGTCACCTCAAACTAATTTACAGGAAAGAATTTGTCTGAATGCTCACAGACAGAAATAATGACAGGATTACCACCCTTTTTACTTTGCTTCCTCATGCCACACAACTGGAAAAAAAAACAATTGCCGAACCCCAAAGGAATTTTTAGGGCGGTTGTAAACAAATCCAACAAAGGGTGTGAATACTGTGATTTTTTTCTGCATATGTGCACGGTTGCAGAGAATGAAGGAAGGACTTTTCAGCGCTCAGCCTATTTGTTGGTGTTGATCCTCAGCTTGAAAGACACCTTCCCAGCAAACTTGTCTCTTTCGCTTCCAATGGGAACGTTGTTGATCTTGCACTCCACGTTGACGTCTTCATTGGCGGTAATGTTCAGGAACTTGATGGCAACCAGAGGCTGAGAGTAGTTCACCTGCAGGAACAGATGCGAGGATGCAGATGTACTTATGGAGTTATAGTACTTAAGGGAGTCACTCATAGCTACTGTTTGCAATTATTCCTCTTATCATTATAAATGTTTCCATGATGTTTGAATTAAAGTCAGTCTTACCTGAGCTTTCTTTCCATAGTAAGGGTAGTACATAAGGTTGAAAGTGCCATTCGGAGGGTAGTAAACCAACTCTCCAATTTTGTCAGTGTCTTCTTTCTGAGGGGATGAATCAACTCCATCAGAGTCTTCATTGATCTCATTCTCTTCTCAGAAGCATATTCCACAACACATATTCCATCTTCATCATCAGAGTATTTAAATAACAACCCCAACATGCTAAAAAAGCAAAAATAAATAGCTCCTCTACATGTTTATATTGCAGTACACTCCTGGCTACTTCTATGTTTGTGTGAACATCACCTCAACTCTATAAACTGCACGCTCTATCCTTCTCTTACCCATTCATCTTTGCCAACTTTGTATCTCTTAGAGGGGGCGAGTTAATGGAACACAATGGAAAAAGGAAGACACCAGCAGAATGTGCAATTGGTGCAAATGACGAAGTAGCATGCAACACAGAAGTGATGGAACAAGACAAAGAAAAGCATTAAAGGAAGATGGAGAAGAGCAGTAGGTGGTATATTGCACATGAGAGTGAAACACAATAGCTATGAATGTGCTTGGATCCAAATTGCTATTTTAAGCCAAAAAAGGATTACCTTTGCACCACAGGTGACAAACGGAGCCTGTCCATTATTTCCTGGCATCAGCCCAATGACCTGGTGAGAAGGAGACACCATTTCTTTTATCAAACACAGAGAAACAAAAACAAACATGAGTTGCAGCGGAAGTCACTTCAGCGACTGCAGTTAAAACACAGACTTTTTACTGTGCAGCAATCTTTTCCTCGTTTCCAGGCAGGTTTCATGAGCCATGTCTCCTAGCAACACCAACCCTTTCCATTCCCTCTTTTTCTTTCATACCCGATTCATCTTGATGATGATGCATGGCTTGCCCTCCTGGTATCCATAGTAACGGTCCTGGAGTCCTGAGCATGCTTCAAGAATAGTGCGGTTGAACTGACAGGAGCGCTTCGGGTTGTTCTTGACATCGCCACTGTCTGTCTGTACGAAGTACTGGTCTGAAGGACACACTTCGTTTTTCTCGGCCTGGATAGAGTCGTTGTAGGCTACAAAGAACAAGAGAGCAGAGGTGGAGTTTATTCGGCTAGTAAGAGCTTATGACTCAACTGTAACCCTGTTGCAAAGCAACCTCCCACTCATCCACAGTAGAGGAAGTAAATCTTTTTAGGCATAAACTATTAATTCTGGATCACTGGATAACCCAGCAGCAATAAGCCTTTTGAGTCACTACAGGAGAGGACAAGAGCCAGACTTACATGAAAGGAAACTGTCCAACGTCTGAGCGTATGCATCCCAGCTCTCCGTGTTCTGGATGTTGTAGACAATCTGAAAGGTTTCATCTGCGCTGGGTCTAATCACCATGCCTGGAAGTGACAGGGAGACAGCAGGAAGGTCAGGGTACCTTAAACACTCTGTGACCTGAGCTCATGCTGTTTCAATCTGCAGCGTCCGCACCTGGCGTGGAGAGTCTGTCTTGCCAGGTCGGTTTATGCTCATCCAGGGTCTGCAGCATGACATACATGGTGAGAGAAAACAGACCGGCGAGGAAGATGTAGAAAAGCAAATAGAAGAGCAGGATGAGACCTGAAATAGGGGAGAGATGTCTGTTATTGTAGGCAAACAAAATATGCAATAGATTGAAATGTTATTCCACATTACCCATAAATTGGAATGAAAGATACTGGTCGTGATACATAATCATAGCTAAGGTTTGGTGCATCCTTTTAAACTGTAATAAAATAACCTTATCTGCCCAATGAAGCAATAATAATTATTTCTATGTTGTGAAAACACAGTAGAAACTAAATTATATCACAAATTTACATTATAAACTCCAGGCTACTTTCAAAAGCAACTAAGTAATAGGCTGTCTGTGCATAACTAAAGGAATTTTTTTCCCTGCAAATGTAGTTTTACACTTGATTTAACTGTAACTTATCATGTTATCATATTCCAAAGAAACATGTTAGGTCCGTGCTGGTTTCTGTATCCCAAAGATAAACCATCGCTTTCATTCACTATGCAGTAAGTGCTGATGTGAGTACTGACTGAACAGTGTTCACATCCGGCCTTTACCGTCACATCATAAATTACAGAAACAATACTGACACTGAGTCAAGCTGAATTTTCTATTTATTTACTTTTAATAATTTTTCAAAACAGTTTTTGATGTCTAACAGCTCATCTGCTGAGCTGGTGAGTGTGCATCACTGTGAAATGCTTTTGGAATAAGCATGAAATCTATATTAGAACATCAATAATGCACTTCAATCTATTTCATAATTTCTGTACTGTGTGAACACCCATCATGTCTGAATAATTTTACATACAAACTGATAATGTAACTGACATCAGTTAAATAAAGCTGAACTGCCTGTGAGGTCAGAGTTTGACGAAATGTAAAAGGGATTCCAGATTCCAGATCTCCAACAAATTAAAAGTTGCTCATTTCATCTGTAACATCTCCCTATATGTCTCACCCAGATGAACAAATGAAAACGTAATTCATTCCATTCCATGATTTGAAATTGAAAAATTGAAATTTATTGAAATATATTTTGTCAGTGATGGAGAAAAACTATGTGTTAAAGCTTGCTTTTCATCACACATTCTTCACATAATCAAAAAGGAATCATGGCCCATCCCCCAGCCTGCAAGAGGATTGGTATACACTTGATTGAATAGATGTGACAAATTCCATCAAAGTTGATCAATTCCAAGAAGGGAAGATGGAGACAATAAGGGAGGACCCCCCCAGGAGAATAAGCCATTCAGACAGGAATGTTGTAACAGCAGAATGATAATGGTAAATGGAAGTGAAAGCAAAGCTGGGCTGCAAGGGATGCAAGATTTCCTCCTTGTGATCATCAGATACTTTTGAAGCTGTTGTTGCCTCTCCTTACAGTGAACAACACAACATAAATAGCATTTTGTATGATGCATTAACACCTTAGGGTAGCGTTCAGAAGCAGCTGAGTGCCCTGACTCTGCGGCTCTGCTGTATGGCCCCCAGTGTGGTGCTCCATCAGCAGGCTCAGTGTTGCATTTGCCTCCCTACACAGCAACATTTGCAGGAATCCATATCAAAATGTCAAGGGGAAGCTGATCTGAGGGGAGCAATTACAGAGGGGTGTCTTAATGATTTATGGTGTGTGTGTGTGTGTGTGTTTGTGTGTGTGTGTGTGTTTCATCTGATTGTTCCTAGAAATATTCAAGTCTAAGTTAAAATGTATCAAATGCTGGTAAAAGTGACAGTGAAAGCCTCGTTTTTGGCATGTAAAAGATAAGTGTTATCAAATATACAGATCATGGACTAGTAAGAGACATTTAGCAGAGGCTGTGACAGTACAAAGTGGTAAAGTGTCTTCCTGTGTCACCCAGGGGGGACGTTGTGTTAACCAAAATGTGACACCACTTAGGGGAGCTTGAATGTTCACATGTGCACACAGGATCAAATGTACAGGCAGGGTGGCTTTACCCCCTGCAAAAGAGGGTCTTAGGTTTACAGTCTGCCCTTCCAGTCCATTCTGATAATAGACATCTAATCATTTCTCCTTTAGCCCAGTTTTGTTCATAGACTGCAGTTGAAAGGAAAGAATAAAAGGACAGGTTGCGATGGCTCAGCATCCTGGCCTCTCTTCAGTAATAATGGCAGGAGGTTTTTTTCTTCCTCTTTCTGAATTAATTGGGAGGACATGATGATTGAGCTCTTTCAAACATAGCAATCAACAGAGATCTGAAGGCAAAATGAAAAAGGTTTGTAGAGAGAATGGACACTTCTGAGGTATCCATTCTCTCTGCTAGTTATGGTATCATGATTATGTACCCTGCTAAACCCTTTAAAGTTCATTTTTAAACTTAGATTTTGCAGGGAAGAGGGAAGAACTGATCAATTAATCTTTTTAAGTAAGTCACAGGTTCAAACATGTTTTATTAGTCGTTGACAACATGTATCATCAAAAGCTTTCAAGACTATTTCCATATCATTACTACTCTTTACACAAAGCAGAACACATGAGGAAGAGTGGTGTGTTTCATCCTCAAAGAGGTGTTTGATCTAATGCTCTGAACAACACAACGCACAATGTGGAAACAAGTGTGAACAGCAAATATGCTGTCTAAAGGTTCTGACAACTTAAACATGTTGAATTATTGCTGTATTGTATATAAAAAAAAGTCCTCCTAAGGGAAATGCTTCATAACAGCTGCTCGGGATTATGAGATCTGTGAAGTTCTACAAGAATAAAACCAAAAACAGTACACTTCTGTCAAAGATTTTAGTAGTGTGCAGTCTTACAGTATGAACAGCATCATGACCTTGTTCACAAAGGATTGCTAAGAAATACCAAGTTTAGCAGACCTGCGTGTAGTAACTACATACAGAAATAGCCTAATTAGCAGGCCTTAGAAGCACAGCTTAAAAAAGACCACCAGACCTCGGAGCACCTGGGCCACGCTGAGCTGGATTAAGTTTACACTCTGGGAGGATTCCAACATAGGAAGCCACAATCAATGACACTCAACTCTGCTCCATTGATGAAACATGATCACCAAAATATTACTGCAAGCGAAACCACTTTTTACAGGATTCCTGCCCCAAGCAATAAGATTAAATACTGAGAGTGAGAGTAGGCTACTCCCTTTAAAAGATCAAAAACAATTTTAGTTCCTCAAAGACTTTTCCTTTGCCAGAATGTCCTGAATTGATACCTTCCTCATCAGCCAATGAAGTCATTAGATTAGGAATAAATCCCTCACTGATTTACACGCACTGGGAGGGGCCGGTTTGGAGGTGATACAAATAGCATTTGGCCCTCGGCTTTACCCAGATTAAAATGTTCCAATGTCATTAGAACACAGCCATATGCGCACTGTCATTTCATGAATCTTTGAAAGAGTTTGCAGGGTCTCTGCAGACTGATAGGCAGTCGAATAATCTCAGAGCCTCCAGGGGAAAAGCCTAGAAGTAAATGACATCATGTAAGACGATGTACAACTTCAGGAAGACATCTTCTTTGAAAAAAGGCTTAACTGCCGCAGAATTACAGCACTTCTTAAGCGTGAACCTATGACAGACACTTTGCAACAGAGTGGAACCTGTTTCAGTAGAGCTGGTGTAATCCGGCCAAATAAAATGCAAAATAAGATCGTAGATAGCTTTCACACACATGATGAGTGCAACGCGCAGGAAATCATCTGAGAAAATGAATGGATAAGAAAATCTTGTCGGAATAGGAAAATGTGCCGGTTTCCAGAGGAGCGGTGCCGCAGTCGGGTTTCAGCACCAGACTGAGGGGACAGCGACACTTCATCACACGAACACTTACAGGGAACAAAAAATCCACATTTCTGTCACACGCCTTTATTTCTGAAGGTCTCCTTGTTTGAAACAGTATTAAAGCTTTCTGGAAAGGTTGGAGTATATATGACAGCGACCTGTTACAGCGGAGCGTGTTTGCTGCATTGCTGTAGCTGGACAGTACTTACCCCAACTGCTCGCCGTTCTGCCTAGAAACTCCCTCGTCCTGGGATTCCACACAAACTCCTTCCACTCGCCCTTTTCTCCATCATTTGCCATTTTGTCCTAAAAAAAAGTTTTGCCTTCAAAGCCTCTAATGAAAGGGTCCCAATGGATTGCAACAATTACCCAGACAGCAAACTGGTGGCTCTGCCGTACCACCGAGGCTATTAGAGACAAGCAATTAAAGAAGTCTACTCAAACACAGCGCGCATATATTCACTGATTATAAAGCAAAAGAAGCACCGCTGGAGTTTAACCTATGAGATGAATTGATAAGCTACCAGAAAATGTGGAGGTCTAGTACCTAGAACAGACCTAATAACTGCCCTCCCCCCAGCTCTTGTCTGCATGCCGCAGAGTTTTGATGAGTGGTGCAGAAATGTAGTGATACTGCGGTAAAGCACTCCCTCCGCCTCTCTCTATCAGCACCCCGCTACCCTCCACGCGCGCGCGCGCACAGACGCACACACGAACACACACATACACACACACAAACGGTCTCAACACCCATTCCCCGGCAAAGCCGTTCCCTCCTCCTCCTGCCACCTGGCCAATCATCTGTCCTGCATCGTCAGTCCCCACTGGCCTGACGCATGACAGACAACCCTAAAAGCGAATGGATTTGTCGGCTGAGGGCATGTCAACAACCATATTCCCACAAGGGCCCTAAAGTGTCTGTTTTAGGAAATTTGGTCTAGTCTGCTTCTGGTGCACAAATCATTTTGCAATTAGAATTGTGTTAAAGTCTATGTTTATTTAATAATCACTCTGTCAAGAAGGATTTCTTAAATAATTGTTAAACTCATATAAACTCTCAAGTTATTAGAGTTTTCTAAAAAAAAAAAAAAAAAGAAAAAAAAAAGACATTTCTAGCTGGATCAATTTAGTTCCTTTATCAGTGTAACTTTTCGCACTGGTTGCACATTGAAAATCTAAAGATATTGTTTCAGTGGGATTATTTTTCACTTATTTTTGAAGCACTTATGAAGCAGTTATATGGGTTTTAACAGTGAGAGTGCTCTGATGAGACCGTTTACTCGGTTTGTGTGAGCAACATTAAAGCACTGACTGCATTATCATTTGCATGGAGTCGCAACAGGAGAGGAGGAGAGTCAATGTGGCGCCCTCACTCCAAGGCAGAAGGTATTGCAGAAGTCCAGCTGGAACACAGTGTCCACTTCCCCACAGGCTGATATACAAAACCATGTGATGTGAAAAATTGGAGCCATTTTGTTTGTTATGTAAAGTTCATTATATAAAATTTATTTTCAATGACAATATCAATGCAAATATAGCACTACAGTGATTTCCAAGGTACACCGTATACCATATCAATATAGTATGGCACTCATATAATAGCCACTGTTTTAGAAGACACACAAAACCAACAGCTTCTGTAAGTTACTTTTGGAAATAATGGCCTACCTTGGTTTCTTATCAGTCTGTGAAAAGGAATCATATTAAGGTGTTTAGTTGGTATTTGAAATCAAAACTGGGCACAATAGTAAATATCATTGGGACATTTCAGTGTAAGGAATCTCTGCATGCATTGCACCTGCCCATTTCTTTCCACCTGACCTGTGATTGTTTGAAAGTAGATTCAGTAAAACTTGAAAACCCCTCAAGCACGAGCTGGTGGAATTAAAATAAAAGGCCAAGCAGTGACGCTCCAACATTTAAGATAGGTCTTCTTCTCACTGGGTGTACTGTACTGTACAGATTTGTACTAACTATCATAAAACAACAACAACCAAGAGACATTCAAGCGCCTTAGTACTATTACAGGAGGGCTGACTTTTCAAGGTACATACTTCATTTCACGTGGCTTTGAGAAAAAAATAACAATAAGCACTATATTAATAAAGTTTGCCATGGTATTAGAATGTAGTAGAATGAACAACAACGGTAATTCAAAATAGCAGCAAAGTATTCAAAAATGTTGAGACTGCGAGCTGTTGAAATCTGTACACAAATAAAAATAAAAGTAGAAAAAGGGCCTTAAATAAATCCATAATAGAGATTAAAGGGAGTCTTGCATAAATTTGAATAAACAACTGTTGGCCTGTGCCTTTCTTTAGAGGGATCATTGTTTATTAGTAGAACTACAAGTAATTCATGGACTGGCTGCAGCAGATAAAGTACTTTTAGAAAAAAAAACAAGTGAACAAAGTTATGTTTATACAGTATATGCTACATAATATGTATTGATTACAAGTATGAAAATGGAAATAATTGCTACATTTTCAATACAGCTGTACATATCTATTTACAATACATTAGGGTTTAATTTCTGTTAAGCATATACGATGTTTTGTGCAGATTGTTCCAGCATTCTGTTTGAGGTGATCGATACTCACAGTCTTAACAGTTGCATCATATTGCACAGTCTGTTTTGATGGGTGTCAGTGCTTGGTTTTCCAGTGTGATGGAACAATCACTAATGTGCAACTGTATAAGCATGAGGGATGAAGGTTTTGTACCACTGATCTGTATCTATATTAGGCTGGACTGCACCATATGTGCCTCTTTTTCTACTGATGGCCCCCCAGCAACATATTCACATTTTTTTTCTACAACCACACATCGTCATAGTGAAGATCTGCTGAATGTAAAAGTCTGACATGATCATCTCTACTATTTTTTTTCTTCTTTTGTACAACACTGTATGTCTAGCATGACATGCAGAGAATGACACAGTAAATATGACTTATTCAAGTCTTAGATATGTATGTTAGGCTAGTTGACACAAGTTTTAATTATGTTGCTCCAAATTTGGGAGCATATTGCTATAAAATTGCAGAAACGTTGAGAAAGTAAATAGATTTACATTACAAATATGCAAACAGATACAGTAGGTAGCTTTTACTTCTCAGTGATGATTATTTGCATCCACAATGACAATCTATTGATACCAAAACATCGCATATACATTCACTATTTCAAGAAACACTTCAATAACTTATCTATGACTCTTGCCTTTTCCCATCCACAGAGTACTTTCTATGCTTGTTGGACATCTGTGTACACAATTCCAGTGTGTCTCAAGTAGTCAGGAGAAAATTTGGCAATACCAATCTCAGAAAACAACCCACCCCTTATTAATTAGTGAGCGTCTTCTTATGTAGCAGTAGTACTGGTGTTTTTGTGGCAAAAATCATTGGCAATTGGAACACATCAGTGTAGTACATAGTACAGAAGAAGTACAAATCAGCTGGGTAAGAAATTAATTATGTCTGATTGTTACACTTATTTTTATTCATCTTATTATCAGCTTTTTTTTCTTTGTTTGCTTTCACAAACAAATTTCCAGTCACCTTTATTCTAAGTTTCAGCTCAGTCTCTTAACACAATAAGTGTAGTAACGAGTGCTTTCTTCTTTGTCCACAGTCTCTCTTCCTTGTGGTTACCATTAAAAGAATTTTCCAGCAACTCTTTCAATTTTACTGCTGTTTATTCAACTATCTTCTGCTCATTTGTGTATTTTGGAGGCTGTCTTTCCACTTCAAATAGCAGTATCCCACACGACAGCTTGTGGCCTCTGGCAGGGTGGTGTGCCAGTCTTTCGTGGCTCAGGTGTCCGTCTCCAGCTAGGAAGGATGGGCATGCTGTCCTGTTTGCACAGGCTTTTGTCAGGGCGCCTGTGGGCCTTGATCTCCTTGCACAGACAGCGTTTACGCTCAATGACTTCCAGCAGCTTGCCGTCTCTCTGGGTCTGCGTCGTGGGCGGGTTTGTACCCCCAGTGACAGGAGACTGTCCCTGTGCCAGCTGGGCGAGCTGCTGGAACTGCAACTGCAGGTGGTGCTGTTGCTGAAGATGCTGGAGCTGCTGCTTCAACTGCAGCTGCTGCTGCTGGAGCTGAGCCTGCTGCTGCTGCCGAGAAACGCTGGGACTGCTGGGACTGCAGGGTGGCTGAGGCGGGGCAAGACCATGCAGCTGCAGGTGTGAAAAAAAAAAATCAGATCAGCGGATTTGTGTAGAGTTTTATGATATAATTTCATATGGATTTCTAAACATGTATTATCCCTGCAGTGCTCTTAGTAATAGAATTCCAGTTTTTGCGCATGTTCAAGAAAACTGCAGTTTCTATAGACAGCCTCAAGGATGCAGTGTTGGTGCATTTATTACATTTGGAGGGAGGGTCAATCAGACGCATTCAAACAGTCTCTGCAGCACTCAAACTGCGTCAGCACTTGCTATGGAGCCAGAAAGTGGGCAAAATCTAGACTGCAGTTTACCCCTCCTAAACAGTTCAGCATGTTCTCATATCCACAATAGTCTTTCAGTTACTGACTGCAACTTAACCAACGTCATACACTCCCCCCTCCCCCCTTAGAGGCAGGCAAGAACCTTATTCTGTTCACTGGGCATATCTACAGCTATAAATAGATCTGGCAGAGCACTGTCTCCAGCAGAAGTAACAGTGAGAACAATATTAATATTCACTTCATAATTTACTGCATTTGAAGTCATTGCAGTCATAAAGCTTTATGTTATATATTCACCTGATGTAGGGCTTCTCGTGCTGGCAGACTGCTCTGTCTCTGGACATCTCCTCCACCCACTTGTCTCACTCCAGCAGCAGAGGAGGAGCGGCCCAGCCGCCCCACTTCTGTGAAGAAACAAACATGACAATGTGTGGCTGCTAATGAGAACTGTGGATATAAAAAAAACAGAGCTGTGAACGTTCAACTGCACTGCTGAACTGAGACGGCGCCTCTGTGCGTTGAGTACTCATTATTGTTTTCAGCTTCCAAGCAATTTCACAATTTGGAGAACAGACATTTGGTTCAAATCTAATAATCCACTATTCAAAAACACTTGATAGACATTTGCACATTACAAAAAAAACCAAACTTCTTTTCCTGAATTCTAGCAGATTTATACCTAATTTGATGACCAATCGGAAGTTTTAAAAAAGAAATCCTCTGGTAAATCAATCGCTGAAGGACCTTTCTAACTAAAATTATTTGATTCAGAGATGACAAACAGCGGTTGCTTACCTCCATTTCGACAGGCAGGAAAGGTCTGGCAGGGAAGAGGCAGTCCTGCTCTGGGCAGAGCTCTGAATCCTGAGCTGTTATCAACACCCGCCATGGACTCGCTGTGACCGAGGGCCCTGCTGGTGGCACCACTGAAGTGTGTTGGTATGCTTGATTGGCCTCCTCGAGACCCCATCCCAAGATCCTCCTTATCCACCCTCAGCAGAGCATCAGCACTGCCGTTCCAGGCGCGTCCTTCATCCTCTGAGTCAGGGGAAAAGAACACAATGGATATGTTGCAGTGATTGAAAGATCACAATAAACCATCTCCATTCAGTATTTAAAATGACATCTAACTTACTCTCTGTTTCTCTGCTCCCATGGCTGAAGGACAGTTTCCTCTGCATAGGCCAGTAAGACCCCTCATCCATAGATAAGTTGGCACTACTGTCCCAGGGCATGAAGCCAACTTTTGATTGGAGCGACAAAGACCCTCCGTTGCTCTTAGACATCCCCTCACACACACCAGTAAGGCTCGAGGGCTGTTGGAGAGATGGTGTCTGAGTGTTGCTTCTCAAGCTCTCATATGCTGGCGGTCTCCGGAAGCCACCAGAGGGGTAGGTCCACAGCAGGGGGCTGTCTGAGGAGGGAGGCTTGTACGCCGGCAGGCCATGAGGGGTGTGAGAACGAAGATGAGGCCGAGAATGAGGACGCTGAGATGAGGACAAAGGCGTAGGTGTCGAGCTGGTGATGCTTTGAGATGTTTGACTGCTAGAGGTGGTAGAGCTTTCAATCGGTAAAGAATGTGGCCCTCCTTCCCTATCTCTATCTCGATTCCTTTCTCTGTCAATTTCTTTCTCTCTGTCCTTATCCCTATCTCTATCCCTGTCTTTATCTCTATCCTTGTCCTTGTCCTTATCTCTGTCACGCTCCCTGTCCCTGTCTCTACCTCGGTTTCTCTCTCTGTCTCGATCCCTGTCCCTGTCCTTGTCCTTGTCCCTCTCCCCTTTATCAGATTTCAGGAGGAAGCTAACAGACTTGCCTTCTCTGCCTGTACTTGAGGTTTGTGTCTGGACTGTGGCCTGATTTGACGACTGAGAGCTGCTCTTGGTTGGAGCGGGGGAATCTCCTCTGTCTGGTTTGCGATAGTGATGGTAGTGTGATGGGCGATGATGGGGGTGGTGATGGTGATGAGAGAAAGGGGATGTGGATTTGGAAGAGGGAGGTAGTGGTGTGGAATGACTCCTAGCTCTCAGTCCAGGAGCAGGGCCAAACTGGGCCTCTCTGCTGTGTTTGTCCTGCTGCGTTGCACTTCCTCCTGAGGACTCCTTGGACCCCGACAAAGATACGGGAACATTAGAAGAAACTGAGGAGGAGGCGCTGGCTTGAGTTGTTGAACTGGACGTTTGAGTTCCTATTTTAGAAGAGGCAGACGTCTTATTTTGCACCCCGACACCGCTAGAGGCAGCTGCAGGCTGAGGGAAGGCAAGCAGAGGGGGACGGTGCTGTAGAAGATTCGGAAAAGGGGCTGGGATCTTCGTGTTGGACTCTGACTCAGATTTACTCCCTTGCAACAGATAGGGAGTAGGAGCTCGTGGTGTGTGGGGACTTGTGGAGAGGATTTGGGGAACAGGAGTGGAAGATGCTGAGGAGGGCAGAGGAGACGAGTGAGAGATTGATACTGTGGCTTTAGGTTTGGAGTAAGAGGGAGAAGAAGAGGAGGGGCGAGGCAGAGAGGAGGAAGTGCATGAGGATGACGGCGTGACATGGAAGTGTTTTGAGGCTTTCAGTTTTTCGTGTTTAGTAGGGAAATGTCTCTGGGACTCTCTGTCCTCCTGCTGCGGGTACTTCATCTCCTCATAGATGGCCTCACTCTGGTCAGAGTCAGAGTCCGGTGTGGTGGCTACAGGGGTGACAGGATGTGGTGTGGCTGTCTGGCTGTCTCTGGTGAACACTTGGCCAACCATTTCTATATAGACTGGCTCATCCTCCCCATCTCCTGTCTGAATTTGAGAGTCTGCTGCCTGGAATGGCATGGATGTGGCAGGAGGAGGCACACGAGGAGGAAGAGGGTCAAAGGTAAGCTGTGTGCTGGGACTTCTCTTAGGTTTTAAAGGAGGCACCTTCTTTGCTCCAATATCACCGGAGTCAGACTTCTTCATGGCTGTAAAGAACAAAGTCGAATGTCAAGAAAAAAGTAAACTTTCCCTGTACAAAATGTGCATCCAAACATATTTCTTACCATTTTTCTTGTCTGAGTGTTTGGCCTGGGAGTGAGTAGGTGGAGGGGGCGGTGGGGTCTCAGGAGGTCCTCTGCTGTCAGCAGATGAGGAGCTGAGGCGGGTACTTGGGTGGCGTTTGGGTTTGGCTGGAGGGCAGCGGCCGCCATGTTGGGATTGAGTGTCGGAGTAATCGCCGTTCTCCAGGCTTGTATCCCCGGCACCGACGGCGTGGCAGGACTGCGAGCGTGGCGCCATGGCAGAGGCACAAGTGTGAGGGGACAGGTCCTGGGAGGCAGGCATGGTCATAAAACCCATCCGGAAGTGCCGTCGGAAAGAAGCCAAGTCTCTAACTTTGCCGACGGTGGCTGAGGGGTCGTTTTGGGTGGAGCTGCAGAACAGGAATGGGATGTACAGGTTGTAGATGGAGAGAGAGAGAAAAAAAAGAATCTAAGTAAAGTCAAAAACATTCATGTACAAGACTTTGCATTGACCTCACTCTGACTGACTCTTTGTTTGGTCTACAAAAATTCCCTTCACGTTGAAGAAATGCCTGCAGGGCTTTTGCTGTAGAGGGAAAGCCCTGGCATTCACCTACCTCTCCATCTGCTTACACTTCAAACATTTTCAATAGGGAAATGAATTCCCTTGTCTACAGCAAAATAGAAGAGTACACTGCTGCTGGAATCTGCCTTTTCTTTAAATGTTTACATCCTTAACTCATCTGTAGTCTGCAGTCAGGATCATTTCATCTGTTACCATGGGAACAGTAGTGAGTTTCTGGTGTTTGATAGTTTGTCTGAAATAATCAATGACAGAGGCTCCCACAACAATAAGCAAAGCCGACAATGAGAGAAATCAGACAAAATATCACAGGAGAGGAGGAGCAGTTGAGATGGCGCTCCTTAAACACATCATTTCACTGTTATTCAGTGAATACCATTGAATACAGATTCTTACCCATCACATTCATGAGCAAGCAGCATCTATGCATAAAGATCTAACTAACTAAATTTCAGTGTCAGGTCAGCGGTTCGTCTTACTGACACAAAAACTGTGCAGGTTGAAGCCCAGCTGAGCTCACCAAAGGCTTATAAAATGGCTTCTGACAACCCTCTACATGCCTCTGAGCTTTACAGACAGGTGATGGAATTGTGTTGCATCCTCTTTAGGAGAGTGTTACACTGCTTTACCCTACAGCAACATGCTGCTATTCATAGGGGCACCGTGAAGCTACTGTATGGAGGACAGAAGGCGTTCACCTGTATGGCTTTTAGCTTTGGGGCAAAGCGCTGGATATTCATACCTGTGTCCACATGTTTGACACCACAAGAAATGATTTTATGAGTGTGTACTAACATATCGCAAATGCAAAAAATATCAAATCTCATTGTGTACAATGGCAACATTTGAGGAGCCATGAAACGCACTCTATTGTGTTTCCTGTGAGGCAGTGAAGCACAGAAGAGGACAATTGGAGCTTATAATTTGGATTCAACACTGCAAACAGCAGCAGAAGGAAAGCTGAGGCTGCTCATCACAGTGAACACAGACACTCTTATTTTATTCTTATCTGTGAGAAAGTGTGTGTCGTATAACAACAAAGTGCATTTGCATCTGTACTAGCATGCTTGTGCCCTTGAATGTCCATGGAGAAATATTTGTGACTTTACAATCAACCAAAGATACTAGAGGGGACAGAGCGACTCCCTAGGAGCTCACAGAGCTCTCCGTATCAGGGTATCAGGGCTCTCACCTTTTTATTTACCGTCTATTTCTTGCTGCTTTATATTCAGTCCATAATCTGCAGAAGCTAAAGCAGTTTTAAATGAGAAGATCAATAGCACGCTCACATCTCCTCCTAAATATGTAGCTACTATAGCCAGCAGCTGGTTAGATTAGAATACTGTAAAGACTGAAAACAGGAGGGGACTGTTAGCTTGGCTCTGTCTGAGGGTGACAAAATCTGCCTTCCAGCGCTTCTAAATCTCTTCATATTAAAATATGCACTACAGAATGAATTGAACCTTGCTAATTCAGGAGAGCATAGTCGCTCTCTTGTTAATTACTGGTATGATCTGTCTGTGGTATTAAAGCCAGTCATAAATCATAAATAGAGCATTATCAGTAATGACTGATCAGAAACTCCAAGTAGGGATTTTATTTGTCTATAAAAGTTCTGAGAAGCACTCCAAGCTAATTTTACAGGGCACTCAAGAATAAAATAAAATTTGAAGCTGTGATAGTGCTCTCTGTCTTTGTTTCTTGAATATTTAAGAGAGTCAGCACAGGAGCCGCACATGCTCATCCCTGCAAGCTCGAGCTGGAAGGAATACAGTGGAAATGCATATTACTGTCTGCTCCTTCCACCTTTAAGATTCATCTTTGAGCTGACTTCCTGAATACCTCCTCCTCCTTAGAGTGCAACATATTCCCAAAGCTTCTAGTGAAAAGACTTTAGCTGAATAAATCCAGTTTAGATGAGTCTGCCTGTAGCAGCTGACGTCCCATTTTTGAATGTACTTTTTGGGGCAGAGTTTAGGATTGTTTAAGCGGTGAACACAATCTGTAACATACGTGTGTGTGTGTGTGTGTGTGTGTGTGTGTGTGTGTGGTTGCCTTCAGTTATAAGTCATCTTTAGTGTGGATTTAAATGGGACATACAGTTTTTTTCTTGTCATGCCTGGTGGTTTAACTGGCAGCAAAAATACAGTTACAGTACCATAGCACTGTTATAACCATGTGACTCACTGTTCTGGATGCCCCCGAAGCAACCAACAACCGAAATACACTTCTTGTTTAAAACTCAATCTTCATCATGAATAACTGCAAAGATAGTAACTTCTTGGCTCAGCTTCCACAGGACAATACAAGCCTTTGTCACTTTAAATTCTGACCTTTGAGTTTTTCTTTGTCGCTACAAAACAACACAAAACTCAAAGGAGAACCAATTCTGATCATTTAAACAATTAATATGTCAAAGTGCCACTGCAGCAGTTATTAAATCCCTAAAAACCCATCTTATTCCTCAAAATGTCATACTCTGCAGGCTTCGGTGTGACTCCTTCCGCCCCGCCAGCAGGTGGCACTGGCCTGTCCTGTTTCTGAGATGCTAAGAATTTGCTTGTTTCAATGTTAAGAGTAGTTCAGCCATGAATATTTAAGAAGAAAACGCATTAATCATACAAGGTTGTATTCAACTGGAAACATCAGTATCAGAATTTTGTTTTCTTTCCCTTTCATTGCTTTCAATAATAAAAGACACATAGTCTATCAATAATGGACGTTATGAGTCTTTGACTTGATGGCGTTACCAGCAGGTTGTATGATGCTACACATTATTATAAAGAACAAATAGCTAACTTTTCACATGACATCGCATCTCTGAGTACTGAGTGCAGGAATTGTGAGTGTGTCAGGTCTGACATCTTGGTGGCAAGGGCAAAAGTCACACAGTGGCTTCTTCATGTTTCTGCTGTCACTTAACTTTTGCCAACCTCTCCTCTTAACTTTCATTGGTTCCTTGCTTCCATGAACTTGAGGGTTCTATACAGTATTTTTGCTGTCCTCCTCTAGACAGACATCTGTGATGGAGCCACTCTGAGTGCTCCAGTTACCACTGGCACCACTGCTGCCTTCACCTTCCACATCTTTTCAGTCTATCTCTTCTTGATCTTGATGTTGCTGTGACTTGGGTTTGCTACGTCTATCACTACTGCATTTTTCTGGAGTTTGTTAGCCATGACTAGCTTATCAGCCTGGGTTAGGAGAGTCCATCAGGACCTTTGCGCTTTCATTCTCCACCACTCTTGGTGGAATCTCCCATCCTGACTTTGGGACTTCCAACTCACCCTCAGTACAAATATTCCAGCCACTCAGCTGTGGCGCTCCATGTATGCCTTACCTGCCTGCATCTTACATCCCACTATTATCATTCTCGTGGATTCTTTCAGGGACATTGTTGCGCTGTCTCTACCTGGGGTCTTGTCTGGTGTCATAGACTCTGACTTCTATCACCTTTGCAATTACATCATGTTCCTGTCCTTCATACCAGCCTTTTCTAGTCACTGGTAGGACTTCTCAGTGTCAGCTACTTCTTAAATCTGTTGGTGGTACATGCCGTGCTCTCCTTCATCTCTTCTTCCTCCTCAACTGAATTCTGCTGCCTAAGATTTTCAATTAGTTCATCAATGGGGACCATCTTCTGCATGCATCTCTATGTATATTTGCTTTTTCATCCTGGATTAGTTTCTGATGCTTACAATTCCCTGGCTTTGGTTTGAGACCCTTCATGCATTGTGAAAAGTTTTCTTATGTTATGTTTGTCATTCATACTGACCAGAATTGCTTTAAAGGGATTAGAAGCATACACAATTACAACAATATCTTAATATAATTCTGTGCTTCGGTTAAATACAACCTCAGCTAATAACAAGGTTCTCGTTCTCTCACAGTTGTCACTGCTGGGAATAGTCTGTCTGCCCATATTAGCATCATAGGAAACCAACTCTGTTTTTAAAAGTAATACTCAAACTCATTTATTTACCATTCTGTACCTTTTCAGCCCCCTCTGCTTTATAATATAACTCCTTCCCGAGGCTCTTAAGATCTCAGCGTGTCTACTATTCCTGTCTACCCTTCAGACTGTTCACTTCATCCTTCCACAGCTCATTGCTGCTGTCCCGCCTGGAGTTCATTCAGTCCCTTAGTCCCTTTTCAGTTTTATCCCCGACCCTGCCCTGCTTGTAATCATCACTAGTCATGTCCTGCTTTCTACCTCTGCTGCTCTAGCCCCACCAGAGCCCCTTACTTTCATCACTCATCACATCCCGATGTCCTACTTGCTGCCACACACCTCTACTGGTTTGACGCTGCCGTGACGTTGACATGACGTTGACTTTTGCTGCCAACACAAGGACCTTCAGTTACCCTTATGAGTCAGAAAGGAGTGGATGGGACTTCCAAACAAGCTGAACTGTTGTCTTTGATGTTCTCCCAGTTCTCCATAAATAACCACTTTCACATTGTGGAAACTTGGTGAATTGTAAGTGACTCACATCTGAACAGTACGTCTCTTCTTATGTGATTAGATACACATGATGTACTCACTCACTGCAGTGCAGTGCATATGCTTTTCCAGGCAATAGTGTATGGGATGTTATGTTGCTGATACCTTACATATTTGGCCCATATTATGCACGTGTATTAGGTTATCTCATCAACCATATTAACCTCTCTCTGAACTACTGGTATGCAAATTTGTACGTGACTTCTCAGGAAAACCCCTCTGACTTCATGAACCCTACTTGGAATTAAGATTTTGAAATTAAACTCATTCACACTGGTTAAGAGGTTTATATTCCCACAGAACTGAACCCTACTATAATCCCACATATGCAGCGCTCCTGTGAGCTGATCCACTCACCTCTTTTTGCTCCCCTCTTGGTCTCTCTGCCTCCAGTCCAAACGGCTTTTACGATACAGCAGGTTCATGTCGCTGCGGGATCGCTCCTCCTCACAGCCTATCACAGCGCAGTGTAGCCGCTTGCTTCGCCTCTCTATGTCACGCAGGAAATGCTCGACTGCCACATCCTGGGCAGAGCCAGAGCTCATGGTACAGGAGAAGACTCAGGAGAAGTGGACGTATGCCACAGGCGGTCCTCCTGTAAACAAGAAGAAACAAGAGTAATGTTTATGCTCATTAATTATTAAAAGAACATGTTTAACAGCTTCTGAACCTGCTTGCAACTGACACGAAAGACAAGATTTCCAAGTGATGTGGAAACAGCCAATGAAACCCAAAGAAGCCCAAATCACTGTTGAAACTTTGAGGGAGTCATCGTTTGGTCAAACAGTCCTGCCCATTAGTCCAACTGGCAGCCATCAGAGGAAAGATACAGTCATGCATGATGATGGAGGTTGCAGTTTTGTTTATCCCAACCACTAGTGTATTTATACTTTCATTATCCAGTTATGAATATTTGAGTAAGCATGGTAACTCAGCTGCAGAGCATCTTTGGCTGCAGGCCCTGGGATGGCCTATCTAAGCCTGTCTGCTCAGCAGACGGTAATGCGGTTTGTCATATGTAGCGCATGCACAGCCTCCCGTTCACGCTCACCCCATGAGAAGTCAGGCTTGTTGTGGGGCAGATATCTGAGAGTCCAACCATGTATTCATGCTGGAGAATGTGAGTGTGCAACACAATTGGCTAAGAAAAGCGCAGCTGTCAGCTGATGCATGATGCTAGTGTTTTTCCATCATAAATAGAAACAGAGTTTGAATGTGTTCTGGTGGAGGACACTGAAGTATTATCACTGACAATTCTGGCATCAGTTTGTTGAGCCGAGCAACGTTCATAGTGCCATAAATTGAATCTGTTCCTTAAAGTAGCAGTTTGTAGGCACAAATGTTGGTTATTCCTTGTAATGGTCCAAACTGCCAGATCTTCTCTCACATAGAGCAGAAAAAAAGGACTGTGGAACATCTGACTTTCTCTACAACAGTTATAGGACCATGAACAGAAGATTGCAAATATGTTCTGCATTTACATTTAATGGAAGCGTATTTCCTCTCATTCTTTAGTAGATCTTCAAGAACAGCCAAATTCATCGCCACCTATATACTATTTTTACTGTTCACAGAAGATACCAACCAGGTCTAACGATGAACACTGAAAACACAGAGTGGGAGCAGCAGGCACCGTCACCTGGGCCAGGTGGCATGCTGATCTGTGTAGCTGTGTATGATTCTTTTGTCATGGCCCAGTATGTCATCCAGTATGTCAGCGTGGCTACAGCTATTCTTGTATCCAACAGCCCTGACCACAACCTCGACCGCTGCTACTGCTGCCATGCTTGCTGACTCAATGTTAATTAGGTTTCAAGAGCTGCGACTGTAGGTTGGGCTTTTGTTAAGTGGGGCTTTGATTTTGGTTTCTAGGATCCATCAGCTGAGCGGGCAGCCCTGCAATTGTCGCATTATGTTCTGTGGGTTGGTGTACAATTAGCCAAGCCTAATGAACCAGGAGAACTCGGCTGCATCTCTCATCAACAGACAGGTTTATCTCATCAAGATGTCATTTTCATAGACCACACAAAATGCTGCATGCTCATGTGAGCTGGCAGGAATCGATCGTTTGAGTCACTTTATACCCTAAATAAATTCAGAGTATTTAGTAAGTTGTTTCAGGAGCATCTGTGAGGTCAGGAGTCGCCTGAATTCCTCATTAGGATGAGGAGGCAGATGGAGCAATGATCCGTGCACGTGAGCAAACACATTAGACGCTTATTTAAAGGCCCTTTATATCCTATAACACACACACACACACACAAACATACAGGGTGTGAACTGGTGAATGAAAATACACAGCACTTGATTAGACTGCTGGTTGGAATATAAACCTTAAGGAGTTCAGGGAAGAACGTTTGCTCTTCGTGGCTCAATGAAGAAAAACACAGTAGAGTTAGAATACTCATTTTATCAGCTGTCCAGAATTGTTTGGTCTATCACTGTTGTTGAACGTAATACTTCTGGAAGGCATTGCGCTGTGGCCCTCAGCCCTCCAGGTGCCACCACGGCAAGTGGTCCAGTAGTGTTGCTAAACCCTGCTGTGAGTGGAGCAGTAACACTGCTGAGAGGAGGGACACATCAGAGTACCAGCCTGCTCAGTGACAACAGGGCAGAACATATTGAAAAAAAATAAGCAATTAATTACTTTGGGGTATCCTATCCCTTTGTGTTTTGCAGACATCAACAAAAGTCTGACTCAAAATAGGGAAATACCAACCTGTGTCCTTTTTGGACGCATTTCTTTTCTACATCCATAAGATTTACAGTCTTTGCAAGGAGCAATTACATTTAAAGGGCAATATGGTATGCAACTTCTTCCTGCTGCTTTTGCACAGCCAGTTCTTAAAAATTCTATTTTTTTAAAAATAAGATATGTAGGTTTGCATTTATCTAAGCCTGAATTAAATCATAATTTTTACAACAATAAGAAACTGGATTTGTGTGTTAAGTAGTATTTCCTACTCATTTCTTCAGTGGTTTGGTACGTGGTGAAAACGCAACTGTAACAAAATGCTAGAGGTTGTTTGGTTTCCTCCAAATATCACAGCCATTTCTGTTCACCACTGTATGCTGCGTACGGCATCTTGACCTGTCAGTCATAACACTGCAGCTCAGCCTGAGAAACAAACAGCGAAAGAGGATGAGAGAAGCAGAGCGCGAGGACGGAGGAAAGCGTTTTGGGAGAAGAATGAGCAGCTTGAAACGCATGCAGCCACAGAGGAGGAGAGATGGGGGCTGCAGGACCGAGATGGGAGGGGAAAATGGGGAAAGCTGGCAAATAGAGTGTCAGTGAGAGAGCAATCCGAGAAAAGATAAATATAAAACGGCAGAAAACATACTGCAGACAGATTGATGGAAGGGAAGATCCATACTGGGAATCTGGGGGCGTTGGGGATAAGCAAATGGAGGAAAGTATGAGGAAGAGGGGATCGAGAAACACTGAAAGGTAGCCAGACTAAAAGAATGGGGGAGGGAGGTGAAATCAAGCCGCTCACACTAGTCGCTGTGTGTGGTCTCCTAGCAACACTGACAGCATACATCCCTTCCTTAGCCACTGAATATGTACAAAACAGGACATCAGCCTCATCATACGTGATGATCCCTGGGTTAAACTTCACTGTGGCTTGATTTGTACCTGATCCTGAGGCACCAGTGTATCACATGTACATCTTAAATGGTGATAGCATCTGTATCCATTAGCAACCGCCTTGCTGCAGACCTCATCGTGAGCTGAGCCGCACAACCCAGACACTGGATGGGCTACTTGTTAAGCACAAGGCAAAATCTGACCAAGACACTCAAACATACTACTTTTTATTAGTGCTTTTAGACACATGTATGTATTCTTGTTGTTTATTTGAAGTACTGAAATACCTGCAGGTCAACTTTTCAGCAGGTGTTGATGTTGAACATTTTACATTTTATTCCAGGGAGAAAAAGAGCCATTAATACAAGAAACCCTGAAATGTACTGGAGACCTGTCCAGGGTGTAGCCCTGCCTTTTGCCTGAAGACAGCTAGGATGGGCTCCAGCAGACCCCTGTGACCCTGAACAGGAAGAAGCAGGTATAGATAATAGATGCAACAATGGGAGTCACATCAAATCAAATTCTCTGCCTGCTGAACTGTACTGGTGAAACATCTGCTTACCCTTATAGCAGGTTTTTACAAAGAAAGAAAGAATTTATAAAATCAGAAATACATCAAAAGAAGTGGCTTGTGTAAATGTAAATGTCTTGTGTAATTGTAAAGAACTAAATCTTACTCAGGATTCCTGTCCTCTACTTTTTCAGAAATAAATTACACAAAAGCTTTTATTATTAAACTATTATTATTTTTAGTTAATGAGTTGTTTATAACCAACAGCACACTGAAGGGAAACTACAACCAACTTTTACTGTTAACGCAATATTATGATGTGTTGCAGAGTTAGAATAGAAGACAATCACTACTCATCTAACATTTGCATGGCTCATGTGAAGCGACAGAGACCAGATAACCTACTGAAGTGTATCATATTGTATATAGCTCAAAGAATAAAAACAAGGACAGACCCAAACTGGGTCTATCCAAAGGAGACAGAGCCTGCCTACCAGCACCACTGATGGTCAGATATTAACACATTAAACCTCGCTTGTTTATGCAGTGATTTTGGGGCTGCTGGCGGACAGATGGAGGCAGGCTGTTTCCCTGTTTCAGTGCTTGTGCTAACCTAAATTAGTCATGAGAGCTGTTTTGATCTTTGACTCTGAGCTCTCGCCTCAAGGTTGTCAGATACAGACACACAATCAGGAACCTCTGATGGCACAAAAAAATTTTTTTTCATTTTTTTTTTTTAGCTTTTCAGTCACTGACGGACTTCAGAGGAAGTTTTAGAAGGTTATTGAATAATAGAACTAAAGTTCTAGCCCACACACCTACACGTGAAGCATCAGTAGATGATGAGTTCGGAGTGAGAAATGGTTAAATGGTTAGAGGGAAAAAGATCCACCTCTATAAACATTTGATTTCATTATTTACACCAAAAAAAGATTTCAGCCGCATAAAACCATCATCAAGCAAATTGTGAAACTGATGCAAGACAGTATGAACAAGAGTTAATGTCACAAAAGTTGTTAGTGCCTTTTGCAATATATATACATGCTGGTAGGATCGAAAGGGGAAGTTTTCTCACGCTTTCTGTTCATGGAGGTTCAAATGACAAAGATTAAATTTTGTTCTTAACATCTGGGGTAATTTCAGCTCGATCTGATGCTAGCAACAGCGACAGAACTGTTCAGATGTGAACAGGGAGTCCACCTGAAGTCATCAGTTCTGGTTAATGTCTACTATAAATTATGAAGAGTTACTGAATTTCCCTTTGGGGAATAACATCACATGCAGTTCTGACGCAGGGTGTTGAAGCCCTCTGACAGTTATGCACCTTGAAAAACGTGACGTCTGCCCTGCCAGACTTTGAGGTACCTTCAAATCAACATAACCTGCAGTCTGCCTGCCTGACCCGGTCAGGAAACAATTCAGGCAACACATCTTGCTTTGCAGGCTTCTACATGATGGTGTAAGCATGCGTTTGAACCTTATTCGTATTTCTGTCAGCCCCAGATCAACATTGTTAATAGCACAATGTAATCAGCTAACCTGGATTCAAAGCCGTTGCACAGATTCAGAATGAATGTTTTACTAATTCATGTTTAGAGGAGTTTCAACGGTTAAGGGGGAAAAAAATATTCCATTATTGAGCATACGTTAAGTTCACTCAGGGGTCTGAAGCTTTCTGCTGCGAAAGAATCCTCATTTTCTCTTCCTGTACCCATGCTTCATTCTCTACGCTCTTTCTTTGTGGAATGAGATGCATGCAGCTGATGAGAATGTAAAAAAAAAAATTAAAATGTGTAGGAGAAGGAAGCAACAGTTCAGGAATCCAAATTATGTGTGTACTTTATCATCCTTTAAATGAGAAATAATCTGTTTAAAAAACAAGAACATCAAACTTAAAATTGTTACATCACTGCTTTTCAAAAGAAAAAAAAAAGGAAGATCCAAAAACACTTACTTAAATAAACATTCACATGACGCTTTGCTCCCTTTGCATTCTCCTCCTCTGCGTTGTACAAATCGAGTGGTCTCTGAATTTTTCATGGACTGCTACCAAAAATATCATACAAAAAGCTTTTCCTCATCCTGCATGCTCTGTGCAACCGCGGCACGCACTTGAGCCACAACAAACTTTCAGGGATGCTCAGTGTTTCCCTCAGCTCTGCACCAATATCATTTCAAGTGGGTGTGTGCATAAGCCAACACCTGCACGATGTATGGTTCATGAATAATACAAAATGTGAAGAGTTGCAGCAGTAATCGTTTGTAGCCTGCAACCATTTAAAAAAAAAAGAAAAGAAAAAAAGAAAGTGAAAAAGAAAATGAATTAAAAAAAAAAAATTAAGATTTCTGCCGGGTCAAAAAGGAATAGAAGTGTCAGTGACCTCCCAATCTCCATTTTCCCACCTTGGTTTGCCCTTGTCTTCATCATCTTCTGCTGGAATCTGCAGTAACCAAGGTGACCTACTGCTCTTAGCATACATGAACACTTAGAAGACTACAGATTTGCAAGCCATTACAGAACACTCAGCAGCTTTTCATTCAGATGCTGTTGTTCACCATATCAGAGGGAAAAGAAGCATCCATGGCATAATTTGTCTTGGGAGTGATGTAGTGCAAAACAAGGAGAAGAAACAGTGACGATAACTGAACAGCATACACACTGTCTCTAGATGTGGCACAACAAAAGAGTGTAAAATTAAAAGGAGCCCCTTCAAGATAAAAAACAAAAAACAAAAAAAAAACAAGCAGAGATCACATGATATGGAACGACACAGTCTATGTTTTGTTTGCTCTTTTCATCTGGCCTCTGAAACCCAGCCTGAGACGTATATAGTGCTGCAGGGAAAAGAATGAGCGCTGGAGAAAAAAAAAAACAAAAAACCTTTAATGCTCACGTTTGTGCACGAGAGGAAGAGCTCCGTCCTGCAGCTGGGCATGCTTCACTGAGCCAGCATCCTTCTCTTGACCAAGATCCGACTTCTTTTAAATGTGAAATACCCTGCAATGTTTCCATTATCCCTCAAAGTTCTTTTCTTTTCTACAGGTTGAACTCTAACTTTATATATCTGTAAAAATCACCACCAGCTGCTCTGGGCAGATAAAACTGACAGTTCATTATTAAGGAGACATGAAAGGATAATTCTGTATTTCTTCACTTCATATGATACTGAATTTTTTCACCTATAAGAAGCCCAAAACATAACAGCCTGCAGCACTGGAGGCTGTCCCTGCCCCAATATGACAAACCTCATAAACTATTTAGCAACAATTAGGCAAGTCCAATAGCCCAAAGCAAAGCAGTGATCAGCTGAACATCACTGAACGCTTAACATATGATTTGCCTCACAGCAGTTCATTGTGGGCTTGACTCACGTCCTCCCAGAGTCAGCACATGCAAAGCAAAACAAAACAAATATGCCTTAGAAAGCTTTGTTTGCAGAGGAATAATCAGCAACAGATGCAGAAGAATGAAAGATGGACACAAAGACTGAGATAATCTAAGGTAAAAAAAGAAAAAAGAGGTTCACGACTGATGAAGTGGAACCACACACACATAAAAGACACCAGAGCTGCCCCAATAAGCCACGCTGAAGCAACTGTTACAAGCGCTGCTTTCTTTTTGACTGACAGATGAAACAGCAGCAGCGTTGGTGTGATTAGCAGAGGTAGGCCACAAGTGGTCTCCTAACATTTGAATCAACCTACTCAAAATCCCCCCATAAGCGAGTCATGGCGTAGGCTGTCCAGGAAAAGCACACACATGCCCACACACAGCTCTCCTACTCATTCATCACAGTACATTCAACCATTTCTCAGCTGCCTGGTTATTTGTGCCACGCAGATCTCACCAGTGGTGGTAACTAAGTTTGAAAAGATTTGTCTTTAGGACACAAGCAGAAGCAGGTTTGAGGGGATGGAGACTTTAAATGACAAACTTAGCACTGACACGACACCACAACCTCTGGTTTGTCTGTTCGGCTTGCTTTGTTTACATAAATTCAATCTCATCAGGTGCATTCAAAAGTCTCTCATAATCACATCAAATGCATTTAAAAACATTTTTAATGTTCTGTGCTGCACACTGTGAGGTGGCAAAAGCAGAGAAAAGGTACAGGTTTCCTGGCCTCACAGGCGGAACTGACAGGTTTTCAGCTCAAGGTTTCACTTGCACACTTCCTTTTCCTGTCATTCCTGCTGTTCAGTGGACTGACAGCCGTGAAAGAAAGAGGGTGTAACAGGGACAAATGACTGCTGATTGCAGATCATTCACAACAAAGCAGCGTTTTTCCCAAAAACTGTACTGTTGTGGGTAGACTGGACACAATTATTATTGAAGACATGCTAGAAACATCTAAAGCGGATGCAATCATGTTCTCGACACTAATGAAACATCACCAAAAACAGCCAATAATTCTGTAGATTATGATGAGCTTTATAAAGTCTTCCCTGAAACATTATTAAACATGCTTGTGGCTATCTAAATCTGTGAGCTGGAGTTTCTTTATTTTATTTTTTTTATTTTTTTGCTGACACCTGGCCAAGCATATGGGATTCCTCTCAGTGTAAAGCTAATTGCTCTGACATTTACAAAGGATACTTAACTTACACCACGATTCAGATTTGCATTTCTGAAGTCACCACCGTGCGTACTTGCTGATTTCACACAATGTTTCTGTTCTGTTGAATTTTTGCTGGTTTACTGTAACCTTTAGCAACGCCCCAGACAATAAATTATCTCTGTGAGGTACTTCTAAGGCCATTATGCTCCAAATCACTTTCAGACACATGTTCATACAGTGACGTGTTAGGGCAACAGTGTTTATGGAACATATTTTAAATTGTAAAGTATTCAGACATCATGAACATGTTACTGTCTCCTTGTGCTTTAGTGGAAAAAATACACAAGGTCTTTTGAAGGTTTTTCCATAAATAAAGCACATTAAGGAGAGATCAGACATTAACATAACAATCAAGTCAATTTTGAAAGCATAAACATTTCATAATAATAATCATGAAATGGCAAAGTGTCTCTCCTGTGATTTCAGATCGAGCCAGTTTTTTGCTTCCACATTTCAATAAAATCCTAGAAGCATACATAAATGCTGGGATAAGTGTATCATTTCAGTTCCAGTCTGTGCGGAAAAAAAAAATCCTGCAAAGAGGTAAGCAGGTGGTGATCCAGACTGGGACCTTGTGCCAACAAGAGGGGAGGAACTGTTAGCACCTAACTTTATTTATTTTTCATGGTACTGTGCAAATGACTTTGAAAGGTTTAATGAGAAGAAAACAGAGGGAAAATGAACGAAGATGAGTAGCCTCAAGGAAATCATTACCACACATCATTACTCTTGACTACACACAGCAGCAAAAGCTGGATGCTGTAAGATGCTTACTGTATGAAAGAAAGCATTTAAAGGGAGCATTTAACGCTAAATTTCAGTAGCTCATGCAGTCATGTATGTTCTAGTCGTCCTCGACTCAGACAGGAAACAGACATGCACGAGCTTTTAATAGGAGGATCACTCAGGGAAGAGAGAAAAAAACAAAACAAACATTAACATTGTGGCTGCAAAGGAAGCCCCCAGATGAAGGACTGAGTCCTCAGTGGTCATTTGTAAAGCAAAACAAAGTCTCCTCCTCCTCCTCCTCCTGCAGTGGGTGCAGGGACTGTCTGTCTATTTAAAATTTGCCATCATTTTCTGTTCCTCAGAAAATGCATTAAGTGCACCACAGATAAAGAAAATCATTATAATACGTTTTGAGTTGGGGGGGTGGGGGGAACAGTTCCTACTCAGACACTGAACAGTCTACGACTAAAGAGCCAGTACTGACAGGAGACAAAGGAGGCAAACATCTAACAAAGTCTTAGGCAGGATTTGTACCCAGAACATGGCTGGAAAATGACGTGCCCTTTAATCAAGAAGCCACCAGAGAGGATTTTCACCTGCACACCAGTTAGAACGAACGCTGTGACTGACTCAAGTTAATGAAAACAGGATTTGATCTGAAGGAAACAGAGTTTAATGTTGTAGTTGATGGAAACTGGAGAAGTGATGCGGATGAATGTCATTGCGTTGAATTTATCTTCACACAGCACACAAAATACAGCATGTAAAGGTACATTAGGTGATTAAATCAGTTTAGCCTTCCACAGTTAGAGATGATTTTCATGTTTTCGGGGGTTTTTTGTTGTGTTTTTAATCTGTATGAGGTGATGTTAAGAGTCTTCTCATAATTGAGAAATCAGAGACGATGAAGAAGTCATTGAAGCTGGTGGGGCCAAGTTTTGTTTGTTCCTATTCTTATTTTATTTCTCCTCTTAACATGTATGACAAAGAAACACAAAACTTGGTGGTAGCAAGCAAACACAAATCTTCGATACATGGTCCCAAATACTCCCCCCCTCAAGCGTTGCCTTCTGGGTTGGCTGAGGCTCAGGATGCAGAACTCTCTGCGGGACACCCCACTCAACAAGAAGCTCATGTTGTGCAGCCCCGTCCCCGCTGCCAGTCCCCCAGTCAAGTCACATGTGAATTGGCACATATACCACCACAAGCAGTCATTTGAACGCCACCAAAGTTGATTCTGATTCCAGATATCACATGGAGTCCACAACAACATCTGTTGTCCTGAATGCTGAATTTGTCTTTGTCTATCTGACCTTTTAATAAAACCTCATAAAACTAACTGACAAAGCACAAAAAAACAATAATTAAAAAAAACAATTTAAAAAAAAAGTGTATGATCTTTTTTCAATCAGTTCTTTCTATTCCTATTTTATGGTCAACCCAACTGTGTTTGTGTGCTGTCTCTCTTTTTTTTTATTTTATTTGTTTTGTTTTTTTAAACATGTTGGGCCAGCTTTGTCTCCTCATACATTTAAATGCATTTTGGTTAGATTTTACTTGCCAAAAAATGTATCATTTCCTGCTTGTGAAATGATGATGTGATCAGTAAAGCCAGGAAATGTTAAAACAGTTGCAGCATGCTTGGGCCCCGATCTTTGCTGCTTGTGGGTATTTTCTCAGCTTGTTCTTAGCAGCAAATCCTGCAAAGTTCACCAGGTGGGGAGGATCTAAGCAGCACTTACCACTGAGGTGCATTATGGGATATGAAGTCTTACTTGGGCTACCATGCAGGTTATTTTCTGTCTCTTCTGTTCCAGTTTAAACAACTCAAATTCAATCTCTCTCTCTCATAGATCTCTCAAGGTTGTCTAAACAGCTGGATGTTCAGCAGCAGCTGGTGTTTGAAGTAGATTATGAAACAAAACTGTAAACTCAGAGTTCTCAGGACTCACTGCAATTCATGTTTTAGTTGTTCTCCTGTTCTTACACACCTGGCTCAAATTAGTGGGCGTTTAACAGACTTGTGCAGACATCGATGACAATCTGATGGTGAACTATTCATTTAAATCAGGTACCTGTGCTTCCTATCTTAATTTATTGCCCTGACAGCTTTTCATCCGAGTTTACATCTGCATAAACTTAAGACCTGGTAATGTCAGGATGTTTTTTTTCCTTCTTTTTCGTT
>JBAMYA010000006.1:7526474-7557506 GCA_037176975.1 Arrhamphus sclerolepis
CCCCCCCCCCCCCCCCCCCCCCCCCCCCCCCCCCCCCCCCCCCCCCCCCCCCCCCCCCCCCCCCCCTCCCCCCCCCCGGGACAGGAAAGAAAAAGGGGAAAAAAAGGCACCCGAGGTGGCACTGGGTCCAGCTGCGACAGGAGGCTGGGATCTGTGGACCGAACTGAAAGTCACCGAGGATTCCGCAGCAGACTCATTTAAGGTCCTGGAACTGGGAACAGTTTGGGGGATTATTTTTCAACTATGTTAACCCTGTTTATATTTCACTAGGACACCAAGATACTGAAAAAAAACAGACCAAAAAAAACAAAACAGTCAGATGAAAATGTCATACTATCGTCATAGTGATGTCACGGGGGATAAAAATATCATTAAATATAACATAAGCTCGCCATAAACCGGTACTGAGTGCTACAAAGTAGGCTAAGCCCTCATAGGAATAATTGTATGACATTTGTCATGAACTGTCACTCGATGTCCTCTCATTTAAATGAAACCCAGAACAGGAGGAGAAATAAATATTCAGGCCAAAATAAGATCTGATGGAAAACTTACTGTAGAGAGCAGAGTTACCATTGGGGGGGGGGGGGGATTAATAACATATTTTCCTTAACATTTTCTGTGAAATTGTGGGGCAGATACTGTGGTGATTTGGGGGGAGGTGTCACATGACCAAAAAGCCACCACATGGACGGTGTGGAAGCTGACACGCCCCCTAAAGATCAATTACAGGTGAGCATGCTTTAGTACGAATTTCATATCGCTTCTGATCTGATCAGTGGGGTCCCTGAATGCCACTTTGAAAAGTAAAGGTGTGCAGGAAGGTTTTGATTCACATTTCTTCAAGTCAAAGTAAATTAAATAAAAACTAATAATAATAACAATAATAATAAGTAGAAGATGCATGCAGAGCCAGTACATCAAATGTGCTTTCTTTTTTCTATCTTGTGTGAAATCTGTGGTTGGCCCACATGTTCCTCCTGGTGAGAGCAGTCACTCATCAGTAAATGTGCTTCTGTTTGTCTTTTACACCAGTATCTTCACCGCTGACCAAGATAATATACCCCAATCATACAGTCTTTAGTATTAAGTTGTAAGGGCTTGTGAGGGCAGCTTTCTTTCTTTCTTTTTTTTCCCCAAATTATTATTCAGCTTCCGTAGTTTAGAAAATCCGCATGTCAGTCTACGGTCTGTATACAGTGTTTTTCTTGTTATGCGTATATATTTACATATATATATATACACGTAAACATAAGGGCACTGACTGAACAAAACCACAGCATATCAAAAACTAAATCATCCAAAATCAGTACCAAAATCAGTACCAGTGGCACCAGTAGTCCCTATTAGGATAATAATGTTAACAGCACATGAAATATATTCAAAACAAAGTCCTTAGGAATGTGTCCTATGAAATACTTTCTGCTTTTATAAAAGTATAAAACTGAGCCCAAACCATCAGGTGTCAATCTCTCCAGTAATTTAGCTATTAATAACATTAAAGCTGTATTATCTGTCATCAAGTTAAAGCATTCCCTGTTATCTGGTCTTTCTTGACTTTTCCATTTACAGAGAATGATCCTAGCAGATGAAATAAAGCCTGTCAGGTCCAGAGCAAATGCTGGTTTAAAAACGATAGGTGGGAATAGGTTCCCCCAGCCACTTTTGTATTATTTTCATAATTTCTCACCAAAAACGCAGAACCAGAAGGCAGCCCCACATAACATGAATAAATGTACCTTCATATCTTTTACATTTCCAGCAGAGATCGTTTTCCATTAGACCCATTCTGTTACAACAGGTGCAAAAAAGTACCAGTAGTTTCCCTCGAGCTCCTCTTGTACACCAGCCCACTCTGGAAACCGACTTAAGCCAAGAGTCTGCATCCATGTTAATAAATAAATAAAAATAAGCCTGAGACTATCGTAGTTGCTCTATAATGCTTCAGTGGTCATCTTATAAAACATGGAGGCTGATTGACAGTTCTGAGGTATTTTAGTGCTGAAACACGTGATCCTCCCCAGGTAGTTGCTTTATTACACTACTTGTACTGCTTCATATTTGCAAGCATTTGAAAGAATGGAAAAAAAAACACCTTTTGTTTTTTACATTAAACTGTGCTCTTTGTTGCTATTAAGATTTTAATGATACATCATTGATCACATCACCTATGTTTCTCATGCCACTAGTCAACCAAGAGTTCCAACAGACTACTACTTCTTTGCCCACTTTTATTGCTGGATTATTCCAAACAGATGAGTATACTTGCTTATAATGTGAGATCTTTAACCACTTGCAAATTTTTGTCCAAGCATTTTTAGAGTGTAGTAAAACTGGGTTAATCTCCTTGCCCCCAGATTAATTTAAAGAAGGGCATTTCTGTGACAAAGCCTCGATTGGAGTAAAATCTTTTTCTAAACCCACCCATCCTAAATAATTATTTCCTGTGGTCCAGTGTTTTGCCCGTTTAGCTGTCTTCCATTTCTCCAGACTCCGCTTTATTTTAGTAGGAAGGGGATTTATATTGATATGTATAATATCTGAAATATCAGCACATAGCTTGATCCCTAAATATTTCATCTCAGATGAGAGCCACTTAAAATCACCTGCACTAACCATACATGGACAACAAGCCTTGGAAATAGCCATGGCTATGGCCAACTGACCTTATATCCACAGGTTTTGGAGAATATATCACATCCAAAAGGACCTGGGTAGAGGATGCTGAATCTGAGACAAGACAAAGAATGTCACCTACATAAAGAAAAGGTTTACACTCTCTTCCACTCCCTTAATTTTTGCCTCTTTTCTTATCGCTATTGCCAATGGTTTAGTGTGAATAGAAGCAAGGACAAGGGTGCCCCCTTTGCTTTGTGCCTCTAAAAAATAAAAATAAAAAAACTGGAGAGAGAGGGGGATCAGACCATTTGTTACTAAAGCTGCACTCGGTTTTGCAATCAGCATTGAATAAAATATTCAATAGTTGGTAAAGAATGCAACTGTAATACCTACTTAATCCTGCAGAGGGCCACAGGGGACTGAAGCTTAATACAGCTGACATTTGGGGAGAAGAAGTGGGGTACACCCTGGACAGGTGGCCAGTGTATCACAGAGCAAACACAGAGAGGCAGACAGCCGTGCATACTCCCACAAGCACATACCCTCAGTTTAGAATCACAAGTTCGTTTAACATGTGTGTCTGTGGCCGTAGGATGAAACCAGAGCAACTAGATAGAGTTTCCACAGGCACATGGCAAAGCCTGCAAACCCCACACTGAAAGGCCTGTGATGAACAGTAGCTTCTGACTTTGTTGGTTATGGTACTGCCATTAATGCTGCATGACCATCAATATGAAATGAAAGCTGCAAAAGCAAACAAGAAAAACATGAGAAGCTAATTAATTATTACATTTTCAGTCCCGAGCTTATCGTTCACTGTCCCATGATGCTCACAGTTAACTGTACAGTAAATTACTGTAATTAATGGCTGATATTCTCATGTAGACTCCTCTATGACATAACTTTAGAGGTTTGGAGTGTGAACAATAGCCACAAAGCCCATAAAGAGATTTTCTTATATTTAATTCTTTCTGAATGGTTGAAACATATTCTTGAAATCTTCCAAACATATTTTAAAGCTTATCAATGACTTCCCCTGTTCTTACAACATTTGCAAGTCAGATCAGCCAGTTTGATGCAGGATAAGTCATGTGAAGGGGGTGAAGGATCATTGGACAAAATGATTAAAATTATTAGGTGAGACTTAGTTAGCCTCCATAAAAGATGTTTATAAAACAAATAAATAAATATTCCCTTGAAAGAGAATCACTGAATGAAGAAAGTCACTATATAAAAGAGCTGACCTGGACGGGAGGAAGGACTTCTGCTCTTTCTGGGGATTAGAGGAGCTCAGTGGTGATGATAACTGGGGGTTAGTGTTGATGTCATGCGAGGCAGTGCAGTGTTATACTGCCATTACTGAAATTGTCTGCTCTAACGCACAGTATTCATACCGCAAAGGATAAGGAATCTTTGGTTTGAAAAACAAAACAAAAACAACAAGAAACTGTGGTTAGAATAAATTCCAAATAAAGTATAAAATAAAGTACGTGTATCTTTCATGGTAGTACAAGAGGGACGAAAGCATGAAGTCCTCTGTTTGTGCTGAATGCTTGAACTGCTTATTTTGTCTGGCGTCTACATGTTAATATTTGGTCAGGTGCCAGGTTTGGTGGTGATAATGTCCATCACAAATGTGATTAGGTGACATGCATCCAGTCACACAGCTACATTTGCCATATTTTATATTATTAATCTGTTTATTTTCATTAAGTTAGGGTGAGGTTAATGTTCTTTAAGTCTTTATGTTACAGGACATCAAACACATTCGTTTTGAGGTCAGAATTTATTTACGATTTTTACATGACACTGTTTCCTGAATGAAGCGCTCACATTTAGTTTACACTGTTATGTCTAAATGACTTTAGTTAACTCGAGTTGTAGCTGCTTCAAAATTTGTTGTAAATAGACGCTATATAAATGAATTGAAATGAACTGAATTGAATTGTTTCCATGGTAATGTTGGACAAAAGGGTAACTAAAGGATGGAGCAAGCCTATGAGCTGAAACAGGAAAGGACCAAACCACAGCCTGTGAAGGTTGAAGCCTGGAGAAATACGGTCATTTGCAGTTCCTCCACTGACCACTAGGTGCTGACGCCAAAACAGAGCAAATTCCCTTTGTGTCATTTTGTTAGGTCAGTTAGTGTTTGGTTAAGTTATCAGTGATCTTAAGTAGAGTTTTGTTCTTTTTACCTCTTTTAAGGGCCACTGTGTGTACCTTATGTTATCACAGTGACAATACCAGAAAAACTAGAGTGAAATCAAAAGTTTTTGCATTTTAGGAATCAAATGTCCATCATTATAAACATCCAAAAGTCCTCTAACTGCATTATTTAATGAGATACCTTTGAATTAAATGATGCTAACTGGTTGTCATATCTTATGACCAACAGAGTGACGAGAGATGGGAACATGGCATACATGCAGCTCACTAATCTGGCCATAAAATCACTGCATATAGCGCCGTCGGTGCTATAAAGATTGATTATGCAAAACACCCAACTATAAAACTTAAACCAGTATTTATCTCTGACAGCACGTGTGTGTCAAAGTATCGGGTAGATACTTTGTGGATTTTTTTTTTTTTATCAGTAACCTTGCAGTGCACTATCTGGTCAAAGTGCACTGAGCTGAACTGTGGAAAGCTGTATGTGCTTGTTTCAAATTAACGTCAGGATAAGCTCTACTAAGGTAAAGTGATGTCTTTTATACTAACCGGAGTGATCACAAAAGCTGTTTTATGTTGTCATGCAACCACTCGTAGCCAGAAGTGTTTTGTGGTCCTCCTGGCCTAGAGCATAAATGGGATAGAACAAATTCACAGTTTTGTCTGAGCCTTGCCTGTTAGCTTGTTCATGAGTAAGTCATTTGATCAGGCTGCTGAATGCCATACACATTTTTAAGTCTCTTTCATCCCTGAAGGAAGATTAAGGGAACAAGCTGAACTACTCATAATCAAAGCAATCTGTTCTCTATCATAAAGACATCTCCGGTCATTTTTACTATCATGGATTAATTGCTACAGACATAAAATATATTATTTAAGTACCCATGAACTTTATTGAATGTTAGCCAGGTTTCAAATGTTATTGATTGCTGAAAACTGATGTTCTGGCCCACAGATAGTAATGATGACGAAAGAAAAAACTCAGCTGAAGGAGTTTTTAGAGGCAATAAGTGTCCTGCAGTATGTTCTAAGCTTTCTCTTCCTTGGTAAGATCCCATCATGCATTGTGTCTTTCAACTGTTTAGTATATCTTGCAAAGCAAAACAGACTGCATTAATAATTCTGTCTGAGCTCATGTGAGACATCATCATCCGCCTGCAGGAGTAGCCTGCACGATCTTGATGGTGTATCTTATGTTTACCTCTCTGTGGCCGCTGCCCACCCTGTACTTCGCATGGCTGGTGTTGGACTGGAACACCCCTGAAAGAGGTAAAGGGAATGAAGTCATTCAGCTGTCCACAAATGAAACAATCATGCACAGTAGCTTTGTGTGACATTTATTCAATGGTCTCACACCAATGTGCAGTTGAGGAGCACTTTTCTTCAATGCACTGCAAAAGAAAAAAAAAGGTTATGGGTTAAGGGTTGATGGTAGATTGCATAACACCAAAGACTGCAGCAGACAAATGTAAAATTTCATAAATAATTGAATTGAAAAATCATGACAGCTGGAAAAATACAATTTCAGGTAATTAAACTGAGCATTTCCAATGATACTTAACACTGGACATTTCAAGATTCTTATCAAATTAAGGCTGTGGTACTTTAGCTTGTGTGCATGTAAAAGTGATATAATTGTAAAGAGTAATATGTCATACTTTAGGCTCTTACACTTTGTAGTTGTTTTGCTTTCTTTTAAGTGTTTATGTTTTCAAGCCACACTGTGTAGAAATGTCTCTTTCTGACCACATGGGGACACATAGATCTGCTGTTGTGACGTAAGAGCCACTGTCAATACCGTGCAAATGAGTTTGCATGGTTCGGCATGTCTTGTAATACCACTTTTCCCCAATAGTAGTGCACTTCACTGCCTTAAGCCGGTCCGAGACGTGAACTTTCATGTTATATGCTGCCCCCATGTGGTCAAAAGCGGTTAATGCTACATAGAGTGGCTGTCAGTGAAGGGTATTATTAGGGTATAATTTACAGGTTTTTAACTCAACTAAAATTGTCACACTCCTTAACCAAGTGACCCATGGTTGCTCTGTGACAGTTAACAATAATCTGCGACAGAACTTTATAAAGTTAGTCTATAATTTCGCCCTCAGGTGGAAGGAGAACTACATTTGTGAGGAAGTGGAGAGTATGGGAACATTTCAGAGACTTTTTTCCAGTTAAAGTAAGTTTCACTTTTTGTCCAGATTTGGCATTCTCTTCAACGATTACATGTGAGGAAACTGATTCCTTTGTTTGCAATTTGCTCAGTCATTTAAATTTCAATAATTTCAACATCCTTTTATCAGATATGGAATGTTCACAGATGAATTATCTTTATAATATTCTAGTCCTGGTGTTATCTGTGATTCTTTGTCAAAGCCCTTGCGATGAACATTTTATTTCTGAGGCCATTAATCAGAACACTTTCATTCCCTCTCCCTGTCAAATGCTTAAAATGAGTCTAATCATAATCTCTAGTCAAATACAGTGCAGTGAAAGCGACTTTGATCTCACTGTTTTACAGCAGATGCTGATCAACTACACTCTTTCTTTCTCAGCTGGTAAAGACGGCGGAGCTGGATCCAAACAAAAACTACATCTTTGGCAGTCATCCACATGGGATCATGTGTACTGGAGCCTTCGCCTGTTTCAGCACAGAGAGCTGTCGCTTCACCGAGGCTTTTCCCGGGTTGCAAGCCACCCTGGTAGTTCTGGCGGGCCTTTTCAGGTTACCAGTCTTAAGGGAGTACATAATGAGTGCAGGTATTTATAAAATGTTCAGCAGGGGAACTGAAATACTCTGTCTTAATCTGAAAAGCCATTGTATTTGGACAGACTTTCTTTGGCAGGTTATTGATACTACAGTAACCACATACTGTATATGAACCTTCAGCTTTTAGAACATTTGAGTTGGAGATTTTTAAAAAAAAATCTGTATATCTACAAGATTGATGCCAGGACCATTTGGAAATATGATTAAATCAAACACTATATATTTTCACAAAAGGAATCTGGATCAATATGAATGTGAACCAATAAATGGCTTAGCCTTGCAGAAGTACTGCATGCAGCCTGTAATCCATGAGACAATAGACTCCTAAATGTACGACGCCATGTCTTCTTACGAATGGTCTTTCTGATTTGCTCATTTCTCAACAAAACTGGTCTCCATCAGCTGAATGACTAATGCTTTGTGTATGTGTGTGTGATAAGGCATATGTCCAGTCAGCAAACCAAGCCTTGTCCACATCCTTTCTAAAAGCGGCAAAGGAAATGCAGTGGTTATTGTGGTAGGAGGTGCTGCTGAGTCCTTGGCATCCTCTCCTGGAGTCAACGCAGTCGTCATAAAGCAAAGAAAAGGATTTGTCAAGATGGCACTTGAGTTGGGGTGAGAGTGCATTATGGAGAATGTCTATATATTTAATTTAATCATCACGCGTCATCACTATAAAAATCTATGTTTGCGATGATATTCTACAGAGTCGACCTGGTGCCTGTTTACACGTTTGGGGAGAATGAGACTTTTCAGCAGTTAATTTTGTCAGAGGGCAGTCTGGGTCGCAGGCTGCAAGACGTGTTCAAAAAGATCATGGGTTTTGCCCCTTGTCTATTTGTTGGTGAGCGATTCGGATTCCTCCCCTACAGGAAACCAGTCACTACTGTTGGTGAGTGTTTCACTCTCCTTTAAATGAGGACTAATGCATATTTGATGCATGGCGCCCATTTTCTTTTCATACTCTGCTTCTTTCAGTGGGAAGTCCAATATCAGTACCAAAGTCTGTTACACCAACGGAGGAGGAAATTGACCATTATCACAGGCTCTACATGGAAGGCCTGTCCAAATTATTCCATGAAAACAAAGTCAGCTGTGGACTTTCTGAAAGCCACACACTTCGGTTCATTTAGATACTCCTCTTTCACATAAATACAACTGATGTTTCGATTTTCCTGCATTCAAAGGTGGTTTAATGTGGATAAAATACTCACGTCATCAGTTTCTGTGATTGCTGGTCAGTCAACACAAATACTTGTGCTCGTTGGCTGAAATGTACCACACATCTATCAACAAAACAGCATCCTTGCCTTAACAGAACTAGATGAGAAGGAAAATCAGGGCTGGGCAATTAATCAAAACTGACATTCAGAACCAGTAATTGATGTAATCTTGCTCACGTCACTTATTTCAATTAATTCTCTGAAATAGCTATTCATGTAAAGACCATATGTGGGTCAACTGTGTGATTCTTCTCAATTATTTTAAAATCAAAGATATGTACAATTACTTTAAAAAAGGAAAGAAAAATGTCTTACTCGCATAATAGATTTGTATGGCAAAAAAAAACAAAAAACAAACTTTAAAACGCTCATTAATCGCAATCCAGGTAACTTGTTAAATTAATCGTGATAATGATTTCAGCTGATTGCCCAGCCCTATGTTGTATTATTGCTTTGCTTCTAATGAGATTTCCCACAAATATCCCTGAAGATATTTGAAGAACATGTCCATTAAAGTTTTCCCATAATTTCTCAGGGCAAGTTTTAACAAGGGTTTATTACTGAAGAGGTGCAATTATTTTCCTGTGAACTTCATGACCATTATCAATAAGTGCATATTTAATATCAATATAATATATAGAATGAAATACTGCCTGTTTCATGTTTCTTTTTTTTCTCTATTAAGCGATCCTACTGTTGACAAATCAATAAAATACATTTCAGACCTGTGAAATTCCAAACACGGTGGGATGGAGACAGTTTAAGGTAGTGAAAAAGAACGTTCTTGCAAACATTTGATTGGAATCATTAAGTTGTATACAAGCAGCATCTTTTAAAGGCTTAGTATTTGAGGGGAAAAAAAAGATGAAGAATCTCCAGTTTATCACTGAACGTGGTAATATTGAAATGTTCAATCAAAAGATGTTCACGGAGTGGACATCTGTGATATCTGAATCTGAAGGAATTTCAACTCTAAGCTGGAGACCTGTGATCACAGATCACAGACGCTGCTTTAGACAATACTGAATCAAGAACTACGATTCATGAAAAACTGAATTGTAGCTATTTGGCACAACAGAATGAAGGAAATATAAAACTACACTCACAAATGCCACCTAGCAACACTGATGCCTTACAGTCAACACAATCTAGAGGCATCATCGGCTTCTGTGGTGGCTCAGTACAAAGATGTCAGACAAACATATGTTCCAGACCTTTTTAGGGGAGAATTCATGCCATAAGCTCTGGACTATCCAGACTGTTACCAGTAACATAAAAGCCAAGCTCTGTGGTGGTATGGAGCTCATCAGTGTCTTTGGCAAAAAGTAATTTACACTTTTAGAATGGCAGCATTAACACAGGAAAGTACATTTAGATTTTAGAGCAACCCCCACTGCCTTAAAAAATATTTGTTCCATGACTGAAGAAGAGGATATTGTACAGGACTGGATATGTGCCCACTAGGGGATGTGTGGGGAGTTTTGAAACAAATAAAAGAAGGGATCAATGACCCTTCTGCTGTAGTGGACCTTAACAGGTGTTTTCAGGGAAAATGGCACTAAAGAGATAATGAAACTCTCCACAGCTTGGTATTGTCAACGCCAAATTCCAAAATAATATATGCTTTATTCTCTCAACATCCTTTGGAGTATGCTGCAGGCCTGAAATGCAGGAATAAGTGAATTTCAACAAATGAAATGTAAGAACTTTTTCTTTTCATTCTGAATTTAAAATTTTCCAAAAGTTTTTATTTTTAATTTGTGGTCATATAAAATATTAAGGTGAACAATTCTGTGACTATATTTGATGAGTCAATTCATGCATATGTATGTATTTTGATCACAACTTTATTGAGGAATGAGTTGACAGCAGTACAGAAGCATTTTGCAGAATTACATTAATGAAGTGTTTATCAAAGAAATCAAACTAACATCTATGTAAAAAAAGAAAAAAACAAAAAAACAAGCCAAACATAACACTGGTATAGAATGAAGATGGGAGCTTTCTAAAAGAAGTCCATATCATCTGGTGCGTCCAGGTCACGATACTCAATGATGTTGCGCGGGTCACCTCGTGACATTCTGAGATTGTTGAGGGTGCAAATAAATAAATAAATAACCAGAAAAGAATACAATTCCCCAAAAGGACAAAAACGAAAAAGAAAAAAATATTATTTGTCACAAAATAAAGATCACGTGATTAATGGTCTTACCTGAGGTTGCGAGGCTTTCCCAGGTAGCCACCTTGTCCACGGAAGTTGTCATAGTTACCTCTGCCCCCTCCAAACTGGTTAGGGGGGTAAGGAGGTCCACCTGCTGTCACGAAAGATTCAAAAATTAGAGATCAAAAAATAAAACTAAATAAAAGTTTTGATCTGATGGACAAACAGCACCCCGATCAGAACCTTTGAAACTAGAGAAAACATACCACCATAACCCATCAGTGGAGGACGGGGCTGACCAAAGCCCATTGGACCTTGTGGAGGGAAAGGAAGAGTGGGAGAAAGTAAACCTGCAACACAAACGAAAATATATATCTATATGTATATCTTTTAAGCCCCTGTGCATCTATTTATTCTGTATGTAATTATTGAAAGAAAAAAAAAAATGAAAAAGTACTATGCTGACCTTGCCCTGGAGCGGGAAGAGGAGGAAGCTTCATCTCTGGTAACGATGGTCTCTTAGCATCCATCAGAAAGTTGTTGAAGAATGCTACCTCCTTTTTCACTTCTTCAATTTTGTCCCCGTGTTTATTGAGGATGTGCTTTCTTACAAACTCTGGACCCTAGAAATTGAATTTGAAATGAAAAACATATCACCTAGTAGTGTTGAAGCACAACAAGCAAAGAAATGCATATGAAAGCTTTTATTTGGCAAAAGAATCTAACTGCAGGACATTCAGTCCTTAGTTCTTTGCTCTCCGAGCACTCACCTTAAATTTCTTGCCACTGAGAGGGCAGAGCCATTTGTCCTTTCCCAGCTCTTGTGTGTTGGCTGAAATGAACTTTTCGACTTCCTCCTCGGGATCTTTGCGACCCATCTTTGAAGCCTCGTCTTCAGAAAGGACTTCTTTTAAACTGAACAAAGGCATCAACTTCTCCTCCATCATCTTCTGCCACTGTTGTACTGTTTAAAGATTGTTTAAAAGGTGAAAAAAAAGAAGATGAAATTAGAGATTAGTTTAAACCTTTTTATTAAAGCACTTGATCTGAGCTCTAAACATACAGTGTGTGGGGTGTAGCAACATCTACTGGTTAAAAACTAACTCTGCAGGCAGTGCATTGTTTTCCTCATCTTGGCTACTGAGGGAGGAGAAACGTGGATGAGTTGTTCGGTCTCTTGATATAAACAGATTTGTCAGCAAATGGAAAAACACAACAATTGTGAATTTTTCATTATCCTTTCCTAACAAAAACATAGAACGAAACCGCTTTTCATTTCAACCAACAGATCACTCTCAGTGTTTTCTCACAGTGAAACAACCATAAGGCAATATTGCTACTCCAAAATGTCCACACAAAAAACCTGTAAACAATATAATAGTGTGATTTTTTTAGTTACAGTGCTTGAAAGCACAATTGAGCATAATTGCCTGCTCAAAACTTTGTTTGGAGCCACCTGTCTAAAAGAGTGAGCAGTAAAGATTTGTAAGGGATTGTGGCATCACAGATCACCATCTTCCAATCATCACATCATTAGATCAACAGCCAATCATAGCTACACATTTTGTGTGCTACCTGTCTTTTTAACATGTGGAAGTCAGCACTGATAAACTTTCACGAAATTTGACTTGTTAACGCTTTCTGCTTAACTTTCTCCAGTTGGTTGGAAATTGGAGATTTGGGGTTCTTATTTATTAAGGTACACAGCATCAGTGGGAACATTTAAATGCAAGACGTGAACGTATAACAAAAATAATCTTGTCAACACTATGAAACAGTGTTTGTAAAGGCAGTAGCTCTTGAGATTAGTTTCTAAAAACATAAAACACAAAAACAATTAAATAGTGAAGCTCTGCTTTGTTTTGTTTTTTAATATATGTATGATGGATGAATCTCTATTGTGATTTCTTATCTGTGGAACAGTGTTTTAGAAAACGGGGCTGCTTCAGTGCACAAAAGAGCGGCACCATTTTTCTGTGGCCAAAATGTAGGCGAGGGAAATTAAGCATTTGAGTTCTGTTCTGAAATAAAACTTATCCATTTATTTTAATTTGTGGTGATGTGAGCTTGGTTTCTGAATAAACTAAAAAACTAAACACAAAAAGATTTGTGCTCTACAGAAAGGATTAGCACTCAGTAAAAAGCCATTGACACCATGAATTCTACACTAAATTGTTACGTTCGGTGTGCAGGTGGGGCCCCTAAAATTGATTAATATCTACATTTAAGTTTGCATTGCCAAGCAAAGTTGTGCCATCAATTTAAGATAAGTCAAAGGATCACACATAGAATATCCATTTAACTATAAACGTATTTACGATGAGGCGAGGATGAAGTAAATAAACGCACTGACCTTCTCCATGTGTGATGCGGTTGGGAGGAATGGGTCCTCTGACGTGGATCATACCGCAGCGATTTGGCATTTCATCTTCACTCGGGTATTCACATGTGTTGTAATAATCGACTGAATGCACAACCCGCAGGTACAGAATCAAACGGTCCAAAACCTTAAACAACACATGCACGGCAAAGGTATGTTAAAGATGGAAAGTAGAGATTTAATTCACTAACTTGGAAAGCTTTAGCCTGTGAGGAACGAACTGTGCTGCATGTAACATCATAACTATACAATAAAAGTCAAACCTTGGCTAGTTTGTCATCCCTCTCCACAGTCGTTTCAGCAGGGTTTCCCTCTTTGGTGCCCTCCTCAGGATCCATACCACTAGCAGAGCCCAGGAGTTCTTCCTCCTCAGCACTCACCTCTTCTATCAGGTAGTCAGTGATATTCTTCAAGATAGGGTTCTGTGCTGAACACTTTTGGGTGAAAAGAAAAAAATATTTATATTATAAGCATAGTATTGGCATGACAACTATGCTTTAAACTCCTGCTGGATCTGAGGTATGGATCTGTGCCATACCTCAGTGCTCGGCACTTCCTCCTGTGTTTTACTGCTCCATAGGACCCCCTTTTCATCCAGAGCATGAATGAGTTTGGCAGCCAGCTTGATGTCATTGCGGAGCACCTGCTTGTGCTGAGTGATGCCGTTGACATTACGCACCCTCCGAGCCAGATCCCTGTTCACCCCCGGGGCCAGTTCACAGTCTCGCAGCTGTTGAGGGAAGAATTACATACAAGGGAATCAAAAAGATTTTAATTGCCTCTGCAGCTATTTGGGAGATGGCAAAAGTAACCAAAACAAAGTTCTGTGTGGGGCTTTCTAAACATCAGCGCTCAGGTCCGATCTACTGAAGTATAGTATCATCAGGAAATAAATAAATAAATAAAATTATTAAGTCTACCAACATTCTGCTTTATGTAAAAAGACCACTAACTCAGTGACACAAATGAGATTAAAATTCAATATACATAAAATACATTACCAAGTAAAAGTACTTTAAACTAGGAATGCACTTATCTTACTCTCTCAGTAGTGATTCTGACACTGCTTACTGGACTAAAACCAGTACTGTTCATGAGTGGATCAGATTAAAGCATCACGTATGACTTAAACATTACTTTTCCAACTTTGTAAAACAGTGTTTCATACATATAACGGTATTGATTTTTTTGGAATTATTTTTGAAATACAATGACAAGAAATCATTGTCTCTCTATAATTGTGACTTAGATGAGAATCAGATCACATTTTATGGCAAGTTGATTCACAAAACGATCCCATTATCCTGATCTGACTAGACGTTATCAAGCCAGCTGTCAAATATAAATATCAGTATCTCTCTGGTTTACACTGACACAGGACACCTGAGACTCTGCAACTCGAACTCTGAAACCAACAGTGACACATCTGTGTTGAAATAAAAAAATAAAAAAGTAGCTGCTGAAAGTTTAGGTGGACCTACACGTATGTTCTGAAGGTTCCAACAGACTTCTTTGATGTTGATGCTACGGTCAAACGTCACCCAGCAACGTCTGAAAAACCTGAAAAAGAAACAGGTTCCAGTGAAGCAGAATTTCATCTGAAGCGTCTGAATTGTTTCTTTACACAATGTTTGCCTTAATAAATAAAACAGTGTTTTAAAGTAGCAAATTATTGTCATTTTAACAAACCTGCGCTCTGGATGAGGATCAGACAAGCAAACACGCAGAAACCCAGGGTATCGCCGACACAGCTAAAAGAAAGTAAGAGGGACACCAAATATTCACTTCATCCAGATATTCAACATGTCTGAAACCATTAATAATGCATGCTGTGGTCCAACTTACAGCAACTATCTCAGCCTTGGAAATGGTGGGTGCAATGCTCCTCATGAACAGGGAGCAAGTTTTGTGCAGAGGACGTGGTCTAGGAGAATCATCTTTGGGCTTCTTCTCCTCTATCTTGTCCTCCTCCTCCTTAATCTCTTTTGGCTTCTCTTCTTAACCGAGAGAAAACACAGATTGGTGAGGCAAAGTCTTCTTAGTAATAAAATACTGGAACGTAAACAACATAAAAACTGCAAGTCGAGAATTTCATCCCCCACCTTCACCCTCCTCTTCCTCCCCATCCTTGTCTTCTACCTCTTCCTTCTTAACAGGTTTGTCAGAGCAGTTGGAGTTGGAATCCGAGTCTGAGTCGGACTCACTCTCGGAGGCGCTGGCTTCATCATCGCTGTCTCCACTGCGCTTCCTCTTTCTTCTTGCCTGACAATCAAAAATTAGGAAAAATAAGAATCACAGCCATTTACTTAGCATATTTTTTTTATAAGCATGTTACTTTAATATTAGATGCTGTAATAACCTTCTTAGGCTCAGGCATTTCTTCTTTGACAGCTTCTTTCTCTGCCTCGTCTTTCACATCCTCTCCATCTGCTGTGTTCATCTTGTCTGTGCTGGCAGAGTCACCCTCCTCCTGTTGGACAGTTCACCATCAGTAACAGCACAACCAAAACCTTTCTGCCGGACTGCAGGAACAACAACATCTACCCTTTCAGTTTTATCTTTTTCTACTGATGGTTTGCGGTCTCCACCCAAGACTTTGAGGTCTTCCCTCTTTGAAGGTTCAGGTCCTCCTGAGACGGATCCAGATTTCTCCCTGTCTTCCTCCTCTTCAGATGGCATGTCCAAGATGCGGAGATCATGATCTGTCCCTCCTTCCATTTTTATCACAGCTGAGAAAAAGCAATGCATATGGTTCAGTCCACATGTTTTTCAAATACCATTCAACATTAATTACTACTATCATTAATAACTCTAGAAAAGGAAATATCATGTGTTACTGATAAAGGTCCTAACTTAAACTGAATTACTTCTGGAGGTCTCACCTGCATCTAGAACCTTGATGATGGTTGGCGTCTGTTCAATGTCCAGGGAGACATTGTCAAACCAGCCATTCTCCATCAGGAACATAAAGACATTCACACGATTGCGCAGGGCACTCTGGGCCTCTGCCTGAAGTCGGCTGGCCTCATCTGGATGGTATTTGGACCTGAACCTGTGTCCGGAGTTGAGGGGGGGGCCACAGAGGAGTGGGAAGGGAATGGTGGGGTTTGGGGTGAACGGGTTACAGATGTTAGAGAACAAATGGATATTATATGACCAACTTACATGTATGAAATCATAAAACTGCATTAGGACATTAGATTAGATTGATCACATATTAAATCTTTTTTTTTTTTTCAGACTTTCAATCTTCCAAAACAATAATATTGGTCTGTTTGTTAGACGCTGAAAATGCCAAATTCAGTATGTGAAAATATTTTATCAATGTATATGACAAAACTGTAGTTTGTGGGGTCTGCGTAGCCTAGCCCTCGAGTGTAATCAGTAGCTCATTACTCTACATTACTAGGAATGTTGAGATTATCTCACCAAAATATAATAGAAAACACAACAGAAAGATTATAAAATCAAGCATTCACATAAAACAGAATATTAAAGAAGATTAAAAATGTTTATCATTGAGTGGACCACAGTTACCTTTTGCTCTGCCAGTTTAATAACAAATAAATAAAAAGAGGAAGAGTTTCCTTCTGAGAAAATGCGCTCCACTTCACCCCAATGGTGTGTCTGAATACACACAAATTCGGTTTTGGGAATCGATTTGATCCGAATATAAAAAGAAAATCGGGTAGAAAAAGGACAAAACAAGAAAAAAATCCTCCGTATGTGGACGACTACTTGGCTGTCTATCTAAAATCCCTGGTACTGTGTATCTAAGAGCAACTGCATTGTGCGCAGTGCATGCCCTTGCTATCTAAGACCGACTCCTGCGGTTGAGTTCCACTTTTGTTCATCTTGAAAAAAATCGTCGTCAACATGGAAATAGAAGTGGAGGGGAAAAAAACTTGGTTAAGTCAAAACAGAAACATTTTGGATCATACCTGTGAAATAAGTGCAGTAAGCATTAATACAAATATACAACTTAAAGCAAATAAGAAAATCAACCCAAAGAAGAAATTAGTTATTCGTCCAAGCATATTGTAAAAATACACGTTCATTGGGTTTTGTTTTGTCTGTTTTTTTTACATTGTTGTGGAAGAAATTTTTGTCACAAATGTGAGGATGTATGTTAAACTACTTTTGGAACTCTGGCTAAACATTCAGAACATCTTTATAATCCATAAGATGCAGACCAAAACTAAAATTGGGTTGATTTTCTCATTTTACAATCTTCAAGCACAGCAGCAAAACTTAATAATAAAACAATTATTTGTGTGTGTCATTCTAGTGTTTGAGAAGACCCACTCTAATACATTTTCTTTATTTGGTCTTCCCTGCTAATAAAAAGGATTATTTTGTGAAGCATAATTTTCTCATCTTTTGTTTAAATGCCAATACTTTATAGTTTTTGCCATGAAGTACTTATGTCAACAAACTACCATGTATGACTATTATTATAAGACAAAGCCAATTTAAGATCAGATGCAACTTATAAGATCCAATAAATAAGAGGTTATTTCAAAAAATAATTAACCATCCATGAGATTAACAGACTATTATTATAAATCATATTATAAAACTGACAAATGCAGTAATGAGTAGAGCTAATGCAATAGAGGCAACTGAGACCGTACCACTCTTCATCTTTATGAGCCAAAAAGAAGTCCTGCATCTGTTGCCGACGGAAGTCAATCTTGTACTCATTGTAGCGCTTGACTGCTTCAGTCTCGTCCACAGAATCGTCTAAAGACAGCAGAAACTCCTTGAAGGTCTTCATTATTGCAGGGGGAGGACCCAAGTCCATGTCATGGATGTTACCAAGCCTAAATGAAAAAACACAAATTCAATGGAGTTTTTGCTGAGGCAACAAAACAAGTAGAGGCCTTTTAAAATCCACTGTGTTAAGAGGTAAGAAGACAATCGTGAGGTGTGGGAGGTTTGAAACATCTCTAACACAGTATTGAACTTAACAACTGAAGTCCTGAATCTGTTTCTCACCTTGCTTGAATGGGGATGCCCTGATGAGGCTGCATAAGATGTAGGTCAGGATGCCCCCAGTGTTGTGGTGGGCCATAACTAGGCCCTCCTCCACCACCATATCCCAAGTCATATCCTCCATGGTATGGGTCGCCACCATGGTCATCCCTGCCACAACAGATTCAGAGTTTTACATAAAAGAAGACATCAGTTGTGTCTGTGTAGCAATGTTGTGGCTAATCTCACCAGTCTCTTCTCATGCGCTTCTGGTGGGGGCTCATGTCATGCCTGGGTGGGGTAAATCTCTCTCTCCGACCACGGTCATAATCCCGATATTCTCCACGGCTGCGACGCTCTCTGCCTCTGTCCCACTCCCTGAGATGTTATGAATAAACCATTAATTTTATGTTTGGAACATTAGTTTGAAATTGTTCACTATGTTTTTCATTTTTTGAGGTATATTTACATTCACAATCAGTGTGAGGGTACAAGATCATGACAAAAGACGTTGAGTCAATAGTTTTTACAGTGTCCTGACAAAATCTGACACAAAGATTGTGATTGTTGAGGATTTTCCTCCGTCGTGCCGCTACCTTTCATTCCAGTCATCTCTGCGTCTGTCCTCTCTTTCTCTTGAACGATCATAGTCACTTCTCTCCCGTCTGAATTTGTCCCTTCTCCTGCGATCGTATTCATCATCACTGTCTCCCATCTTCAACCTGGGAATTGTTTTTTTTGTTTAAAAAAAAAAAAGTCAAATTCAACAGTTGGCGAGATCATCGTGATTGCAACTTGTGTGGTATTTTAGCCGGAGATATTATGTTCATGTTCTCATTGATCCTCTAATTGAGAGGGACGTGGAGAAACAAATACTTAGGAGGAAACTGTGGTTACACCCTAGGACAAGCAAACAACCATTTGAGTCAAAACAAAAAAAGTGTTGTTAGAAAAGTGCAGATAATAGAAATAAAAACAAGAGTTTACATAATTATTTACGGAGGTAGTCGTTTTACGGCGCCGAGCCTGCTATCGGACATTAGCAACACGCTGAGTGCTCAAACAAGATAAAGAAACCCCGTTTCTGACGGTCTCTCTAAAATAAATACATCTTAATGGTAATAAAATACCGCCTGCCCTTTCGAGAGTTTAGCATAGGCGTACAAAATATAACATAGCACGACACAACGACTTATTACCTTAAAATATTCGTGCTTGTCTCCTTCTCCTTGGCGGTTACACCTCTTCTTCGTGGTGTTGCACAACATTATTCAGCAAAAACAGGCGAAATGGCGACAATACCACCACCTACCGGAGTGGAGGCTGCTTCCCCTTTTTCTTCTTGTTGTTATGTTTTATAGTGGTTGGCAGACCAACTGTAAAGGTGCATTACCGCCACCTACTGAGCTGGAGTGTGGACAGGAGATAAACAGAAAAAAAAAAATAAAAAAAACTTGAGCGGAGTGAGTCTGTGTGTAACTGAATTAATATTTCTTGAGAAACACAAATGGCACACTTTTATTTGCAGGTATTCCTTCTCTGTCCTCTGACAGAAACAACTGTTTTCTTTTTCTTAGGAGCTATAGGCTCTTTGTAAATCACAACTGTTTCTGGTAAAGTTTCATCCTGACTTAAATAGAATGTTTGGTCACTTTTAGGCTTCTTAACTGAGATCTCAAGACCCAGGAATTCACAAAATTCAAGGCTGATCAGCAGCTTTTTGTTTGTTTTATTCCCTATATTACATACACTGTAACAGATTGATCTAAAAGTTTAGGCGGTGTGCAAGAGATCAGGGACAAGCAAGATCTGCAATCTCAGGAACTGCTTTGTCTAGTTTACATTGGTCCTTGTAACATTTTGTAGTTTGTTAAAAGAATACTTCTATGTATCTTTTAAATTTTGTACTCCAAACCAAATTCTTAATTTGTGGATGTAAACCTTGCCCAAAAAGTTGATTCTTCTTCTGAATTTAGAAATAATTTGCATCGTTGTATATATTTTAGTAACTCTAAGACTGGTAACTAGATAAAATAATGTCCTGGGAGTGTCAACTGCATCTTATACTGTAGCTCAGAAAAGCATTTGTACTTTGAGCTTTGTAGCATAAGAGTTTTTGACATCATGTTTATTTATAATTTAAGCAAAGAAACCACATCTTGCAGCAATCCAGAGAATTCCTGAACTCAAAAAGAACCTTAACAATGATAAAGAAAATAAAGGAGGAAATGTAAAATATACAAAGGAAATGCTTGCCAACTTTTACAAAGATGTGTTGGTTTTAAAAATTTAAGATATTTGTATTTATTATTATTATTATTATTATTTATACTTTACAAACTTCCGATTATTTTTTTCTTTTAATCATGAACATGTTTCTTTTTTAAACACTGGACATTTTGATAACACCAATTAACAGTCTTTTATTTTTTCTATTTTTCTCAGTGATATTTCCTTGAAAAGCTATATTCCAAAGAAACATTTGATTCAATAGTGCAATATACTAATAATATGTTTTTTTTAATTCTTTTTGTAATTGCTTGATGGAATTGGATAAAAGAAAATAATTTCCATTCAGCCATTAATCAAGTATTTTGAAATGAATTGAATAAAATCACAAAAGAAAGATTTGACATTGAAGGAGAAGTTTAATAGATAATTATTTCTCGATACTACTTTCATTATACAGTAAACCTATGAACTGGTCCTATCATTGCGCTTTTCTTAGTCCTTCCTCTGAACCTGAGCTGATGCCTCATGTAATCTTGGATGGTACGTGGCCACACTCGAGTAGCCTGTTCTTCATCCTCCAGCAGAAATGCAGCTTCCACCTGTGGGAAGGTGTCGCCATCCCTGGATCCAAATCTGAAGTCCTCTCCAGGTGCTTCAATGGTCTCTGAAGGATCCAAAAGCTCCTGAAATTGAGGAGACAAATATTACAAACATAATTTCTTTTAGGAAGATTTAACAAAATGTCAAAAAGGAAAATTACAGGATTTTGAGCCTTTCACTTTGGACAACTTTGTTGGTATATTGGCACATAAGGATAAAGATCTGAATGTGAATATTGGAGATGTTAAAAAAAGAAAAGAGGAGTAAATTGGCAAACCTTTACTCGTATTATTGATTCACTAGATGTTCCCTCATTATCCATCATGATTTTTCTTGTAACGACACTTACCTACTTTTGAATACGCTACTTTTAAACAAGTTTTTCAAAATCATGACTTCTGAAGGAACGCATGCTACCATACAAATTTAACTTCTTCCAAAATACAAGTGAAAATTAACATCTTTAAAAAAAAAATTTGATGGATATTTCTTGTGAAAGCCAGACAGAAAAAGGCCATATTAAGTGATGCCAGAAACAAAACAAAAATAAAATTAATAAAAATAATAATTTAAAAAAAAAATCTTTCTTTTTTTTTTTTTTTTACCTCATTGTGATCTCGAGGAATCGTTCTGGACTCTGGTGGCAAAAGTGACATTACAGTAAAGAATAGCAAGAAAGAGGTTCTCAGTGAAGAGGAGTGTGGAGGCATCGTTCCCTCACGCCTGCGTTGGCCTGTATCCCGAAACAGATAAATCAGCCTTTAATGTTTTCCAATCACTGGACAGAAAACACAAGCCTGAGGTTTCAAGAATACCCCTTTATAGGCTCCCTTGGTTCGGTGGGGAACACAGACCGTGACGTGTGCCTCAGAGCTGATTATTTCTTTTACAGCTCATATGGAACAAACTTCACAAAACCACAATTATTCCCACACATGCTACAGTGCAGCCAATGGCTCACCTAAGTCCTGCTGCAGTCAGAAATATTTATAGATTCTTTGAGCTCAAAAGTGAATGATCTTTTCTTTTAACACGGCAGGTGTGATATTAAAGGTGCATGAAAAGGTGAAGTTGAAAAGGATTAGGACTGAATTCATCAATGCCAGAAGTCTTAATGAATAACCATGCCCACTGAAAGGAGTAAGGTACATATGGCTCTGTGAAAGACAAACATATGATTAACAGCCAGCCATTGCATTAATACTACATTAAACCAGACTGTCGACAAAAACATGTCATACAGTTTGCATATGTTATTTGCTATAATTGTACAAAAGTGTCTTTGCTATTTTAAATATTAAAGCCTGAAATGCAGCTAATTCAGCAAGGCGTCCAGGCTCTAATTAGCTAAGTCTATCAGACTCAAAGAAGAAAAATTAATTAGCATAACAGTATTTTATGAGCCTGGCTTTAAGTAATTTTATTATTTCCAAGACCACCGGTAATATGATCTGGTTCAGCACTCATGAGCAGACATCATTCTGGTGTACTTTGAGCAAACCTGAAGTCCTGACTGAACATTTCCATTCAACACTCACATGACATCTATGCAAAGATTCAAGGACAGAACAGTTCATAACATAGTCATTTAGTAAAAACTTTATTTTCGTTGTGGCTTTACTAGCAGAGATTATGTGACAGTAAGCCTTTCTAAAGAGGAAATACTTCATTATCTAAATAAATGGCAACAGAATCCCATTTCAATGTCATTTAATCATCCACAAATCACACACTGAACACAGCGTCTGTTTATATATCCTGTATGTTCTCAACTCTGACTTAAACATTAAGATCATTCTTGACACTGTACATGTATGTTTTGATTATCTCGGCACATTCTAAATGAAGAGGGGAACTGTGGCAACGGTGGATTATATACATATTTCTATTTGTGTCTGTCAACAGTCTCTAAAGATGAGACACAGAAAACAAAATAAAGGTACAGTACAAAAGATATTTGAAGCATAATTGCAAATGTGGAAACAATTATTTACAATACAGACTATTGCCAAAAAGCCCTAATCAAATTTTAGTAGCGTGGATTCAATTAGCAATATAACAATGTGGAATGTTATTTTACAGCCCTGCTGATCCCCTTTTTTTAGCCTCACACTGAAAACTGATCCTCACACAGATTCAAGGTACATCATATAGTGTTTCCTCAGCTATCGTATTCAGTAGTGGCATTTGGGAAATTAATTTTAGCTTCCATCACATTTTTACTTTAAAGGAAAAGATCAAATTAAATGACATTCACTAAAATATTGCAACAATTCTCAGTACAGAAAATGGAAAGCACAATTATGACATAAGATTTCTGCCGTATCATCATCGCATCACCAAGGAGGACATCTTGATTACCTTTGTACAGGGCTTCTAGTTGAACGCAGGAAGTCGATACATTTGTACAGTAGTTAAATATCATTACATATACATGTGCATTTATTAGGAGCTGTGAAGCACTTTGGCCAACACAACTTCTAAAGCTTTCATGTGTATGCTCTTCACATAAACCAGCAGCATGGACCACAGGCAGGTCATCTTGCAAAAGACACGATCAACCCAAATCTTGCTCCTGACCTCTGCTGAGTTTCTCCAGTTGCCAGTTGTTCAAGTGCAAAAAAAAAAGCACAACCGTGTTGGCTTTTTGTATCATTACTAGCACTGCCCCTGTGGAAACACAGGCTCTCTCTTTTTCTCAGCTGCTAAATTAAAAAAAAAAAAAAAAGTACGACAAATTCTCAGATCATGGAAACAAGACACAGCTCAACAACAGGAGGAAAAACAATGGAGTGTTAGTCCTGTCCCTTCCATTTTCTAATATAATAATATACATGTGAACATCAAGGCCAATATAAAGCAATGCACTTTTAAACGAGAAATAAAAACGCCTCAAGGGTCTGACAATGATCATGTTGCCATTATGTTTATATAAAAATGGAAAAAAAAGAAATCAGTTAAATAAAGGTTAATTTAAAAATGACAATTTCTTAGATAAAGAAAAAGCTAAATCAGCTTACAAATTGAAAGCCAATTATTGTCCTACTGTGCTTCTAATTTACAATACCAACTGACATTTAATTTTACCATAAACCTGAGTTTGTTCAACTTAACAAATTTGATAAAGCTAAAAGTTTGTTTGTTTTTTTCCGAAACTGTCACCTCAGTAATATCAGCAACAATGTAAAAGCAGCAGAAAACTGATAAATCCTTTCAATATTCAATTATAGTAGAATTTATTGTTAAAGAGAACAATAGGGTACTTCAAAATAAAATACCCCAAAAAAACCTAAGATGCAATTTTAAAAAGTGTGAAAACAGAACTAAAGCAGTTGAAAATAAAATTGAGAAAAACATTTCCCCTTCATATGTACAAGACTGTTAAAATAACTTCTGAAGGCTGTGGGAAAAAAAAGGCTGGGAAATAAAAACGATTATTATTAAGACAACAAAGACCCTTCAATCAAACTTTAAACTCGCGGAGAGAACGTTGAAGAGCCCTGTGCAGCACAACAGCTTTAGGTGCACAGGTTTTATCTAGTTATACTCCTGCTTCAAAAGACATTTTGATGGCTTGCTGATTTTGTGCAGCACTAGTGATTAGGTCATGTGGCATGGTAAAAATCACAAATTACAACAAAAATTGGTCTACAGACAAGAGTACTAGAATAATTGGGTGCACTGAAGTGGACGAATGCTCAGCATTGAACTTTGGTGAAACTGTTCAGCGCAGGCACTGCTTTGACACCTCAAAGTAGACTTCTGGTTGTTGGGTAAAAGAGTCTTCTGGCATCAGAAGATGTGGAAGTTATCCTAAAAGTCAAGCTGACCACCAAATGTATTATTATTTTAAGGTAACATGACTTACAATAGCAGGCCCAATAATAGAAAAGAAAAAAAACAACCCTTTTCTGATTAAAACGTAATAATAATTCTGCAGCCAAGATCAGGTCATTATATTTGCACGCCTTCCCTACCAAGGAGCTGAGCTGTGTCATCATCACTGTGGAAATGGTCTCCTCCTGCGTCATCACTTTCTGAGTCTGTGTCCTCCTGTGGGGAGTAGTAACCTTCATAGCCCAGGATGGGTGAGTCGCAGTGGGTGGGGGAAGAGAGGCACTGGGCAGTAGTGGCAGTGGCCGTGGCTGAATAGGCTCCTGGACTCCCTGACGGCGATCCTTGGTTAGATGGCCGAAGCAGAGGTGTGCGCTCGGAGTCTGCGTTGCCTTCTGTTCCCTCTTCCTCTCCGCGTCCTCCGGCTTCCTCGTCAGAGTCGGACTCAGAGTGCTCTGGGTTGTTCCGTGTGACGCGCTGTTTGCACACAGGACACGTCTTCTTGGTCTGCGTGAGCCATGGGTCAACACATTTGCAGTGGTAGGCTGAAAAACAAGAGGGATTTCAAGAAGCTTATGAAAAGACCCTGCAAAGAACAAAAAAGTTTAACAAAGGAAGCATTATACATAAAGATGCACAAGATGAGAAATGCATAAAAAAGAAACTGCAGGGCACACACAAGAGGGGAGTGTTATACATCATAGACATGCTTAAAATATCTGTGGTAAAATAATGGTAATATTAAAAACCAACTGTCTTTTCTGTTTTATAAACATATGACCATTTTTAATACACTATAGAAAATATTTACCATGTGAGCAAGGTAGAACTCTCAGCTTGTCACCTTCTTCATATTCATCCAGACAGATAGCACACACATCATAGTCATCCCCTGAAATGCAAGAAAAACAAAGGTTTTCTTCATTCACATTCGTCAATGAAATAATAAGTCAGTTATGATGTATTTAAAGAGCTTTGCTATTTTTACTCATCTACTGTCTAAGAAAATGTTTCACAAAATATACTGCGAAAGATTAAAGGCATCAATTCACATGCATGACAACTGGTTTTCAATATATTCAAATGCAAAAACATCGAGGTGACAATAAAAATTATGTTACCTTTATTGAATCTGTGTGTTGGAATTCGTTTCAGTTGTTCCTTGGTCAAACGGTTTTTCCTCAACCTTTTTCTGTATTGCACACATCTTATAATCTAGGCAGTAAAAAGAAAATGTCACTCAATGATATAAAAGTATAGTAATGTCAAAGTTGACTATTTTTAATGCTAAGCTGATTTAGCAGGTTTTTGTTCCATTAAGCTCATAAAAGACGTGTTTAGAAAATAAATATAGCATTTAAGGAGGAAATTTTGTTTTCTCAAAGCTTTGGTGAAACACAATGTGGTCATTGTTTTTACAGTACAAAGAAGAACAGCTCGCCTTCAGTACTCAAGGTCCAAACAGAACGTAAGGAACAGTTACATAACTGTCCTTATAACTTTCAAATATCAAGCTCATAAACCCTGAAGGGATATAAAGAATGAAGCAAATACTGTCATACATACATACCAAGATCACACACATCACAAGAATAATCATGCCAACTACCCCAGTGAAGGGGATGAGGTAGTATGATAGTGGGAATGCAAACTCTGGCTTGAGGATCACATAGGCCCTGCAGATTTAAGAGAAAAAATGGTTCATAAAAGTCATCAAGTATCAGCTGGTTCAGAGCTAAATCTGAGTGCTGATTTTCTACAATACTATATATGTGTGTGTGTATATATATATATAAGTCTGACATCACTAGTCTTGTCACGTTATCAGAGTTTACAAGACCATCTATATTTACTTTGGAGGAATAATACTAGAGGTAGACCAATAAATTGGCCATTTTTTTACATAATCAGCCATAGATATATATCGACCACAGACTGTAGAAAAAAACCCATATCAACATCCACACAATATCCACAGCACTCACAATTTTGCTGTATTTGCACCTGTACAATGATAACAATGCCTATTCTATTCTATAAAAATTATTGCAAAAGCTAAGTTAGCATTTAGTGCGACCTTCCTCAGAGTTATAAAGACATTTAAATCTTTTTTACAAGAGCTATGTTCCTGTATTTTATGTTTGTATCTTAAAGAGACTGGAAAAAGGCCCCCCCCCCCAATAACAAACAAACAAAAACAAAAAACAAGCCTAAACCTTTCCACAGTATCCTAGTATATAATCAACTAAAAGTTATATTTTGCTTACCCATGTTCTGGAATATAAGATCTGAGCCTTTCAGATGCAGAGTAGCTTGTGAATACAGAGGGGATCATAATCTGCTCTGCAATAGTATCTGGAAAAAAAAGAACACACGCAGAGAAATTATTTTAATTCAAATGTTATGACCCTAAATAATTTATGAAGAATGTGTTAAATCTGATATTGTACATATTGTATAAGCACTTGCCATTGCTGGAGTTCATGTTGAACAGAATGTCTGAATTCATGTTGTGGATAATTGCAGCACTGTATCCTGCTTGCTGTGCATGCAAAACCTAAAACAATTTCATTTCATTAGCCAAGTTTGCTCAACAAACACATTATTTCATATTGAACACCACTGACCTTTATATCAAAATTGCAATCATAGCGTTTGATGAGAGCCACAAATTTAGTGGTGTTGGCATCAAAAGATGGTGGCAGCTGAGGAGGGTCCATTGCAGAACAGCCATTAAGCGGCTTGGACTTCATCAAAACTCCCTATCATATATATAAAGAAACATAAAATCCTTATATAGTTCGTATCTTACATGTATTTTTTTTTTCTTCTTCACCAATGCGATGCTCTCACCATAAATCCATCCCTAGGCAGTGGAGGTCCAAACAAAGCAGGCAGATCCTCAAACAACATTGAGGTCATATTATTATAATACTGTCAAAAGAAAATACACATATTGTGAGCATTTGAGCAGAAACATAGAAATCCATCAATACATTCAGTCTATCAGAATTTTGAATTTAATGCTACAGTTTAACTTACAACATATATATATGCATTCGTGGGTACAGGAACCAGTATGCTGCAAAAAACCAGTACAAGGACACTCAACTGACGCCCCATGCACTGTCCACCAAACTGTCCCATCCTTGGTGGCTTCAAGTTGCACTAATATGAAGAAGAAGAAAAAAAGGATGAATAAGAAAAAGAATGTCATGAGACTACTAAATTACTATCAAACACACTTCTTTTTAGAATTGCTTCATAATCATGACAACTATTATTTTCAAGCTACTTGTAAAAGCTTGCATGATGACATCACCTGTATCAAACCTAGAGGAAGGCATTTTTTCATAATTACTTCCACTGAGTTTGTAGTTTGCCTTCACATCTTCATTGAAGAAGAGGCCATGATGATTAAAATCAATGTCCGTTTGTGGAAAATTCAAAATACACTATTTTTCTGAGCATATGTAGACTTCAAAATTCACTTAAAAGGCAAGGATAGTTTGAACTTATTAATATTTACAAGAAATTGCAATTAAAAAAAACAAAAAATAAATGTATTTTTAAAAATACTGTATTCTTGCTGAATACTTGCAGTATTGGACAATTATTTGGTTCACACTACAACAATGACATAAAAGGGATATAGCAGAAATAAAAGAGATACAGATAGAAAATAATAGATTTCGTTCACATACTCACATGAGCAGAACAGCCTGTCAATCAAATAGAAAAAAAGAGAGCCTAACTTTCAGGTTGAAGTTGTCCGTGCAGGCTGTCATTAACATCCTTATACATATGAACAATTCAGGAGGTAAATCATCTTTAGTATGGATGTAGATATGCAAACAAGCCACTGTGAGGGGTTCGAGAGCATTATGCTCCTGTATGCTGATACCTTATGTCATGGACTAGCAGAGCAGCTCTGATACAAGAATTTCTATTAGAGAATATGATTCTGTTTGTTTATAATGCAAATTATTTCTCACTTTTTTTTTTTTTAACAAACAACAGACAAAAAAAACACCACTATGATTCTGACTTCGGTTTGCCTCTGCACAGGTTAGCGCTGAAATTTCAGTCACTCTATGCAAAAGCAACTTCAGTAATATAGCTACTCACATCTGGCTTGAAAATATCAAACAAATGACTTTAATCTACAGAGGATAGCTATAAATCAAACTAAACACACAATAATCTGCATACATCACCACATTCAACAAACTACAAGTTTCACTTGGATTTCATTGCATTCATTTCATTTCATGCAGAATTACAATTGTGTTCTCTGATAAAACATATTGACTCGTGCATTATTATTCCAAACAATACTGCCATGTAAACACAGTGTAAATAATGATTTCAGTGTTTAACTATTCCCAGTGCATTTGAGGTAGTGTTTGGAGGCACTCCATGGCTATTAAACCAAAACACTGTTCTTGTTTTAGTTCTAGAAAACGTAATGAATTGCATTATTCGCGAGTTTAATGTACGTAGCACCTTTGTCTGTTGTCGTCACCTCTCTCCCTCTTTAAAAGAAAATCTGCTGAGTTGTTTATGTCTAAAAAACGGTGACTAATGTGGTCCATGCTGTACGAAGCCACTGACTTCTATTATAATGTGAATAGTTTACCCGTTTGTACGACAGGACTCTGCCCAACTGATTGGAGACTGGCAACTCGTTATTAGTTCTTTATTCTGTACGCAAATAGCGCTTTCACAGGTAAACAGGATGATGTTATTTTTGACAAGAAACTTACACTCGTATTCCGCTAATGTCTGCTGCTCCGTGGGGGGTATAACGTCGGAATTTCCGTCGTCACTCTTGAATTTCTCACATGAAGCTTTAACGTTTTCCCTTCGTAATGTTTAATTATTTTTTCTCACCATCAATTATATAATTCCACAAGAAAACAAAACAAACAGGAAGGATTAAGTTGACGTTAGCTGACGCCTGGCTACAGTTAGCAGACGTTAGATAACACTAGATTAAGTTGTCGCCCTTTTTTGTTGTTGCCCGTTTTATACATAGGTTTTACACAGTAATTAGTAAAAGGTATTTCTAACTAGACCGACGCGAAGGAAATGTTAAGGCATATAGACCAAGTTTAAATCGGGAATTTTCAGGTTTTAACAGCTCGGTTTGTTTTGATGTTATTGCTTCTTTTCACTTCCTCTTCGTCTTGGGCTCTGACGTCTCAGAATGTTTGACCTGCAGCGCCACCGGCGGTCTGAAAGGAGCACTGCAATGGATTTCTCGCTTCAAGATTCATCTTCTCCATTAAACAACAACAACAAACAAACAAGGGAAAGACAAGAAAACGTGCATGCTCCCAGCTTTCCGTGAGTTGTGGATGATCATCACCGGTGTTTTCAGTGAAATTCAAATATTTTGTGAAATTCTAACCTCAACATTGCAGAAAACATTTTTGGTGTCCCTTCAGGCTTATCTAAACTGAGCCTGAAGATTTATTCATGGGTAAGTGGTCCTTAGTTGTTTTTTTTTGTTTTTTTTTAATTAATTTATAGGAACAGTAAGTGACTATAGACATGCAGGGAAAACACAGATTTCCACATATGTACAAAAGTCGAAGCACAGATACGTACTGTACTGGTTTCTCTACATTCTTTGCAATCTACAATCTTCATCTGGCTTTTTTTTTTAAAGTACCATTGCCCTCCACTGATAGGATCTCAGTAGCATTAATGTTTTAACAATTTGCGATCTGTTGCCATGAGTCTTACCAATAGTCCAATCTTGCTAAAAGTCAAATAAGTTACAAGTCAACCGTAAACATGCAAATAAAAATGTATTATGGCTAGTTAATCTCACTTTGACATGTGCCTGTAATATTGTCAGTGGTGTCAGGGTAGGAAACAAAGTTTATAAACTGGGTACTACTTGGAAATGCATGTTATGGCAGTTTAAAATAAAAACAAATGAAATATACAACAGTTCCAATGAACGTATTGGTGTCATCATGACACACACACACACACACACACACACAAACACACGTAATTAATTCTGTCTCATGCACATGTCCACTCAACTGCACACTCA